>JAOXNO010000007.1:7020964-7042407 GCA_028565335.1 Limnodromus scolopaceus
TGCGACCGGGCGGCGGCGGGAGGGGCGGGGACGGCGGCGGGAGGGGCGGGGTCAGGGCAGGGGCGGGGCCTGCCCCGCGGCTTTCCCCGGTGCCCCGTCCCGTATCCCACCGGTGCCACCATCGTCCCGGTGGCCCGTCCCCGGGTCTTGCCCGGCCGCTGCCCCCCTCGCTCCCATCCCCAGCCAAACCGGCTCCCGGCGGGCTGCCCCGAACGCAGCCCTGGTCCAGTCACAGAATCACAGAATCGCCTAGGTTGGAAGGGACCTTTAAGATCATCTAGTCCAACCATCAACCTCACTCCGACAAAAAAAAACCCCAAACCAAACCAAAAAAACCCCAACACTAAACCATATTCTCGAGCACCATGTCAACTCGTCTTTTGCATATCTCCAGGGATGGTGCCTCAACCATTTCCCTGGGTGGCCCATTCCAATGCTCAATAACCCTTTCTGTGAAGAAATTTTTACTAATATCCAACCTGAACCTCCCCTGGTGCAACTTGAGGCCATTTCCTCTTGTCCCATCACCTGTGACTTGGGAGAAGAGACCAACCCCCACCTCTCTACACCCTCCCTTCAGGTGGTTGTAGAGAGCAATAAGGTCTCCCCTCAGCCTCCTCTTCTCTAGACTGAACACCCCCAGCTCCCTCAGCCTCTCCTCATGAGACTTATTCTCCAGACCCCTCACCAGCTCCATTGCCCTTCTCTCTGCGGACTGTGCACCATCCTGATGTGCTGCCCGTTCCCATGGTGGGCATGGGGGTGTTTTGGGATGGATGTTTTTGCTGAGGACAGGCCTAGGCCCGCTGTCTGCCCAGGCGCTGCTGGTGGGCGAGGGGTGTTTTGGGGCTGGGACGGGCCACAGTGGCTCATGGCGGCACACGTACGGGGCAGCTGGGACCAGAGCAGGGCAGCACGGTGCTCACTCCGCTGCTGGGGCAGGACTGGGACAAGAGAGGGGACTTAACTCCGCTGGGAGACCAAGGAGAAAAGAGGAGGACACTGTTCCCTTAGAGTTTCACCCACCCTCTCCCATTGCTCAACCTCAGCAGCAGCTGCCCTGGCTTTCTCCAAGGGTAGCTCACAGCTGAAATGGGCATCGTTTAGGCTGCAAAACAGCAGCTCTTACACACAGGCTTCACCTCACCCCCTGGAATTTAATAACACCCTTCAAAACTCATAGTTTTCCTCCCAGGCTGCTCTTTCTCAACTCCTTCCCCTGCCCCCAACGATTTGGAACCAGGCAGCAGTGTTGCCACCCTTAATTGCATTTTTTCAGGCAAACCTGCCAAAGCCATAACAAGAAAACAGAGGGAAAACGTCTTTCTAGCACTACAGGAGACCAAGGGAACGTTTTTTGGAAAATCCTAATGAAATAATTGCGCCGTGTCATCAGATTCAGTGGGGGAATACTCTTGTGGAGGGAAAGAACTGCGTGCAGGCGGCCAAAGTCAACACTCCCCTGTGCAGTAACAAGCAGTCTGGCCTGATGGGCCCAGCACAAGTGAACCCAAACCCCTGAAAAGAATTCCTTCCCTGCCCCAAAATTAAAAGCAGAGCAGAGCTTTCAGCCGTAGGCGTCTGTGGTTTGCAGCTATGCGGTGCTGGGAACTCCGGAGACTTCCTCAAGGAATTTACATTCCTTTGAAGAAATACTATGAGGCTGTTTGTCTTTGCTGAAAAATGCAGATGGAAAGAAAAAGAACATTAAAAATTTTGACTGAAATCTTTGGGGTCTGAGCAAATGTGCTGGACAGGTGTTTTCTTCCTTTTGATTTAAATGCATCCCAAAAAAAGAGATTCTGGTCTTTGTGAGCAATGGGAAAGCTGATCGCTCCTCGCTCCAAAATCTCCCATAAAAGCCCTTTATGAAATTAGATGCCTCAGAAGGCGCTGGAGCAGTTTCCAGATGAACGCCATCATTATTTCAGAGCTGCCGTGCAGCTCCTGGGCTAAAAACCTTGCTGTGCAATAATTAACTCAGTGCAATTTAGGAGAGGGAGGACACCTGTGGCACCTCCCAGCAGCTGCCTCCGAGGGCTGCGAGTGTCCCCAAAGCTACTCCCGTGGGGGATCACGATCTGAGTGTGAGGGATCTTGGTGCCTGGGGAGCTGTGTGGGGCTGCAGCCGCCTGTGTCTGGATTGAGCAGAGCCGCACGGGCTTCTGGAAATCTTGCTGCTCTTTATTTATTAGCAAAAAATCTCCCACTTTGACATGGCTTGACACAAATGGCAATTTTTTGCGCCCTTCCAGGCTCTCGTTTCTGGGCTTGGCAAGTGAAATGGAGGCGTCTGAGCAGCCGAGAGGGCTCCGCAGCCTGCCCTGTCTTGCACCAGTCTCAGACCCCACAATCTCCTGCAGTGCCAACATCCAGAGCTGCAAATTCTCCTGCTAGGACCAAAGGAAAGTGTTTAACCAGAATTTTAACTACTTGATAATGAAAATACTATTTATACCCACTGTATACAGGGGCTCTGCTTTTAAAGCACATGTACTCTTGGAAAGCATGTCTCTTTTTAAGCCTCTCAAACCGTACCGATCCGTGAAATCCCTGATGGTATTGGAAATCTTTTCCCCTGCCTGCACATCACAGCCTGTTTGTCCGTGTTATTTACTTTTTAACTGCCCGTGCACAGCCGGGACAGAGCAGATACGAGTATCTTATCAAGGTCCTCCTTCCATAAAGGACTTTCCACTGGGGCTGGGTGCGCTCGGCTTAATCAGCAACCCAACAACAGTCACATTGACGCGGTGCGGGGGGCTGTCGCTGTGCGCAGGGGGAAGCAAATCAGAAGGATCCCGTATTATTTGATAACAATGGAAAATTATTTCCAAATGATGGAAAATGCCAGGCCACTCCCCAAGGCGCAGACCACGAACCCGCTGGGCGTGGGTGTTACGTTCACAGTGACGCTTCCAAGCACTGGGATTGACGGGAGCCATGGGAGCAGTTGGAGGGGTTCGGCTGCAGGGGTGAACGCTGACGGCACATCGCTGAAGGTCCTGATCAGCTTTTACAGCCCTGCCACTGCCGCCCTCGCAAACTGCCCAGCCGAGAGCTGAGGTTTTCCCAGGGCTCCAGGAAGCTCCATGTGCTGTAAGCAGCAAAGGCTGATTTTCCTCTCCCTGCGGGCTCTCTGCGTCCTGCTGGGAATGGAAGGGCACCTCCACAACACAGGGGCCTGAGCACAGGGAAACCAGGGGACTTTGGTCCTGGTGACCCTGTATCCCAGCAAGGAGAGGGCCCAGGGAGTGGCCCCCTGTCTCGCTCCCAGCAGGTACCCCTGGCACCCTGAGAAGAGCTGGTCCCAGACCCCCACCACCCTAGACATCCCCTCGATGGCAAGACTGACAACGTACTCGAGGCCACATGCTCCCACCTGGACTCTGGCTCAGGACCAGTGGAGCTGCTCTGGCTGAGAGAACAGAACGAGCACAGGCTTTAACCTAGAAATTTTGGGTGACGGCAGCACTAGCTGGTGTAACTGGCCCCAGCGGAGCAGGAGCGCAGAGGAACGCCTTTTCTGCCAAAGCCTTTTCTGACACAGCCCAAAGACAAATGTTTCAGCTCAATTTTCCTAAGCGCAGCAGAGCTGTGGCCTGATGCTGCCGAACAGCATCCACGTCTGCCGCCCGCCCAGCTGCGGCCAAGAAAAGGCTTGTGGAGACTTGGACATCATCACTCGGATGCTGGAAGTCACGGCTGTAAATCTGGTGAAAGAAATAAACACCCGCGTCGCCCGGCACAGGCCGCTCCTGCCCAAGGGCGGAGGGGGCAGGACCGGCAAAGCAGTAGGAGAAAAGCAAATGAGTCATTAATTCTCCAAGCAAAAGAAACTCCTCCAACGTCATGCATCATGTGGAAAAAAAAGGCGCTACCTCTTAATTTCAAAGGAAAAATTAGTATCTCTCAGAAATGTCTCCAGCAGTTCAAGCCATCAGAAATGATCCAATTATTTTGGGGCACAAGTTCAGCTCTGCTGAACTGCCTGCATGGCACAGGGAGCTGCTGTGAATGCAGATGCTGCTGGTGGAGAGTTACTTGCTGGAGCAGCAGAAGGTGGAGAAGCCAGAAAAAGAGGGAAGCTGCAGGAGATGGCGATGGAGAGGGAGAGCAGAGAACCCTGGATTCGGCACGTTTTGGGTGAGGTCTATCCCACTCCGGGGTTTTGCTGCGTGGCAGCTGCACAGAAAACACCCAGAAGATGAACATCAGTAACCATTTAATTCATTTTAGTGTCACGCTCCGACATACAGCCAGAATTACACCTCAGCCGAAAAACGTAGAAAGTATCATTTTATACAGAAAAAAAAAAAATCATCCTTTGTTCCCCAGAGATGTAACCCCCAAACAGGTAATGGAAGCATACAGACATGCCAAATCTGATAAATACCCAAGAGTCAGGGGGACAAAACCCTTATACCGAAAGTAGAAAAATGCGGACTTGCTCTCTAAAAGTGGAACTCCAAACACCCAGACCTGTAGCATTCTTCAAAGGCAGAAACTAAAAATTAATTTTTCCTTTTATTTCCTCTTATCTTCAGAACGAAATGCAGAGAATGAAACGGGGGAAGCCTTCAGGGAAAAACACGCGATGATAACTTGAACATTGTCTTCAGCTATTCATAATTTAGTTAGAGAGTCATCCATAGACAGAGCAAAGAAAAATTAATCTAAAATAAATTATTCATCCCCCCATGGGAATAATGAGTCTCTGCAAACCCGTGTTCCCTCCTCCCTGGCTATTGCATTTGGTAACATGTGAACCATCCTGCACAGGCACCTTAAGATAATCTGTCCTTGGGGAACAGCCGTTTACAGTCCCGATGTGCTTTCAAGCACCGCTCCTTCTTTTGTCACCTAATGTGAAATCAGCAGAGGAAATAAATGAAACAGCAGTGGACTTGGCAAGATTTGTAAAACTGGAGTGACAAGAAACTGCTGTTCCTCTCCACAGTTGTTACTGCTGCTCCAAGACAGACATCACCACTACGGCTCCCTATAGCTGAGTGCCCGCACACCAAGACCCAAGCCTGGGGACCCTTAAAAATACATCCTTAAGATTTGGTGTTAGTGTACCCATTAGTGCACATCTTGCTGCAGCAGCAGGTCGGGCCAAGCAACGTTAGAAAACCTGACCAGTGAGGATTTAATCTGCGGATTTCTTCTTTCTACATGAATCCTGTGATCAACTCCTGCCTGTCCAAGTGCAGGCTCACCGGATAGGTGTGCAAAGGGAGAAAGGGACTTTACCAACCGGGCACCAAATTTGCCCTCCCATGACCATGGCCACAGGGTGAGGAGAGGGAAGGGGAAGCAGCCTGCGCCCAAGAGGGGACAGTGCTGAAGGACAAACAGGCAAATGCGGCATGAGCCCAGGTTCTGCCTCACTCAGGGATTTCTCATTTCACCTCCTCCCTCCCTGGTCCCAACGAAGCTCTGGGTTTGGGTGGACGGAGCTCATTTTCCTGGAGTGTGTCTAATTCCCCCCTCCCAGATGTGCAGCAGTGAATACCACAACCCCTGGTGAGCACAGCCCCTAATAAATACACTCCTAAGGCCCAAATCGAACTGGTGGGGAACATGAACCTCCCAAGAAGGCATCTGACAGCATGATTGCTCCTCACCTGCCAAACTGGTACAGGACTTCTTTCTCCTGCACGTGCAAGTGAAGCTTGAGTTAAAATAAAGGAGGCACAACTGGTCGATCTGCGCCTAAACCCACATGGGATTCAATCATTCACGGTTGGGCATATGCCTTCTAAGTCCCCCTAAAAGGATACAAAGGAGTTTGGGAAGAAATCCAGCGTTGCTAATGACGAGGCGATGTCTCTCTGCACTGAGGCTCCTCGGGGAAGCTCACATGGGCAGGGCACAGACATCCACCACCCCTAGTCTTGCTCCATGCTGACTTGGTGGCTGGGTGTCAGCAGGAGCTGGCCCCCCGGGAAGGGGGCCTGGGTTACCCAAAATATTTCATCTCTGGTTCTCCTCCTCCTTGCAGTGGTACAAGCGGAAGCTCAGAGGAGGAGGAGGAGAGGAAGGCCCCTGAAGTCTGAGGCTGGTGTAAACGTCCCATCCCGGGAAGAGGCCCAAGTTCCCTGTTAAAGCCAACATTTCCAGCATCTCTCCTTGCAGGGCAGTGAAACTGCCAAAGGGGCACACCCCTGCTGGGGTCACGCCGGCTGGCGTGAGAACGAGAGGCTGGTGCTGTTTGACACTTGCTCCATGAACGGCCCTTTGTGGAGAGAGGGCAAGATGTGGTTCGGGAACTCCCATCGGGGACAGCGGGCGAGTCCAGCACACGCAAGAGAAATAACAAGCAGCTGGAGATGGGCTCTGCAGATGTCCAGGGTTTGGCCTTTAAGCTGTAACAGCGACAGAGGCTGCCGGCTTTGTTGGCAGGAGGTTTGCCAAGGTGCAGAAGGCATTAATTCAGTCCTTTCTTCCTGCTCTGAAAAAGAGTTGCCTTGCTGTTTTACTGGTGGTTTACGCACGCCTGTCCTGGAAGCAGGGGAGAAATCTGCTTTGGGGTTCTCTCCTGGGCATCTCATTAAATCACTGGAGCTCCAGATGTTTGGATCCCAGCTGTTAAAGGGCTGGGTTTTTTTGGTGGTGGTGATAATTTGGGGTTGGTCCTCGTCCCCCCCCCCAATAAATAATGACACAGAGGAACAGCTCTGCAACAGGGAGTGAGCAGTAACACCGAACTCTCAGGCAAAATCCTTGGTGCTACAGCAGAAGCTCAGCCAGGCTGAAGGCTGGGGCACCAAGTGAATCACAGACAGATACTCTCTGAATCCTAAACTGTTTTTATAGCTGCTGACCTCCAGATACCTCTATTTTCTTCACCCTGTGGACCCAGCAATGTCCTGGATTTCACTCCAGCTAAGCTGTCTAAGGGCAAACACCTTGGTCAGATCCTCCCTCGGTCTGAATGGAGATGCAGCGTTGTGGTATATGGTGGTTAAGAGATCACAGGGCAGGGGAGTGATGGGACACGGATTTTTCAGCAGCATACTGTAAATTGTAAGTCTGATGAGCTTTTCTCCCAGTCACTGCAGCTAGTCCTGAGCAACAGAGTTTCCTTCTGCCCACTTAGAGTCTTTTTTTGATGAGTTTCTCCAGTTTCCGTATCCGAGAGGACTCCTGCTCGGGCGTAGGAGCACTCAGCGAGAGGGAGCCGGCGTTCTCCACTCCGGAGGGGGGAGCTGGGAGGCGCTGGCGGAAGAGGTCCAGCATGCTGCTTTGCTCGCTCCTCTTCAGGCCCTGCGGGAGCAAAAGAGCAGTGAAGCAAGCCGGTTAGACATCATCGACCTGGGAGCGGGTGTGTGTGAGAATAGCTGCAGGAGAGCTCATTTCAAACCTCAACCTTTTGTTCAGTCACCAAGAGCTGTGTGCAGGCCTCTGGATGATCCAGAGACAACTCAGCTCAGCGCTGGGAGCCAGAGCAGCTATCAGGATGCTAAGTGAACTGAAAAGTTATTCTTCAGTAGCAGCTCTACACACTTTCAGAGTACAAAGGATACACTTGCCTTACAGTGCTTTTACCACTCCCAAACCCCTGCACGTTTCTACTGAGAAGAGGCACCAACAATCTCAATGCAGTGCTAGAGAATGAGAAGAAACCCTGTGGGACAGGCTCTAACCTTCATGTCTAGTATCTTCTGGAAAGTGTCTGTACTGCAGTCAGCAAGGAGCTTGATGTAATTGTCGACAAACACAACCGGGGGCTCGTGCGGAGCCATAACCACCTGCCGAGACAAGAAAAAAGAGATCAGACAAATTCTACGAGGTAAAGCCAGTGCTCAGCCAACTCAGACACACAAGTGACAGCAGGACTGGCTTCTCCTGAAATAAAATGCTTAAAGAACAAGAAAGAGGCTGTACATGCTGCTAGTAATTGAGAGTTAAAAGTGAATGAAGAGAAGTAAAGTCAGGAGCAGGGAGGAGGACAGGGTCTCTTCCCACACAGCGCTGGTGCTTGGACCCAAGGGGCTGAGTATCGTGGTTCAAAGAGCAGCAGAACTCTGTAACCTGTGGGGCTGGCAGGCACTGGTGTATTGGCAAAGCTGAAGATTTTATCTTGTTGCATGAGGAAGACTAGCTGGGGAGCTGCCTGGGGGACAGAGGCAGTGCTGGTGGTGGTGGTGACACTTAGAAAGTCCCCAGCAGATCAAGCAGCCTGGACACAGTCCAGACTCTCACTTTGGTTGTGTGTCCCTCTTCCTTCCACCTGCCCAGGGGCAGGACAGAGACAGCGTGTTGTGGGGGAATCTGACAGTGCTCTGCTGTCCCTGCCACCGTCCCCGGGACAGCGTGGGTCAGAGCAATCTGCCGTGCACTCCTCCTGCTTCTGACATGTAACCCGATGGGCGAGCGGTGCCACACGCAGCCGCTCTGTCCTTTGGGTGCAGCTCCTCTTGCACACTCCTCTGGAGAGGATGGGATGCAGTGTGCGAACCCCTCGCTGAGGTCTGCCCTGGAGCTCACACCCTCTTTGTCCCAGCAACGGTCAAGTCAGGAAAAAAAATTAAAATAGCCCTGAAGCTGGAAAGATGATTACTCATTGTTGTATTTTCCTTACATAAGCAACGAGCTCCACAGAGAACACATCTTCTGATAAAGCTGGGCAGGCAAAACCATCTTTCTGGGGAAGTGTGTGTGTGTGTGAATGTGTGCGCGTACGCAGGGCAGAAACAGCACAGGACCAGACTCTTCCCTGTCTCTGAAAACATTTCCATATGTTTCCACTGACCCAGCTCACCCCACACTGTATTCTGTCACCGAGACATTTCTTTCTTTCCCTGCACTTCAGACCAATGAAACATCATAACCATGTATACACTTATAAATCCTTAATTTACAGCCCTTGTAAAAATCTTCTGCCAAGATGAAAAGCTGGAACTTCAGACAGCGTAGCCAGAGGAGAAAGGAAACAGCTCTGCGGGACGTGCGCACCCTGACGCCCTCCTCCCCGCTTGCATCTGTGCTTTGTAGGGCTCAGCTGAATGAATTTGTTCGTGCCATCTACGGGCTCAATGGTGCTCCCAATGAACTAGCTACACTGGCAGAAGCCCGGACACACTACTGTACGGTGGTGGTGTTGTATGCAACAGAGGCATCGCTTCTGAACCATCTCAGTACTAGGTAGGAGAGCCCTGAAAACAACGAGGAGTGTTTCGGCCTGTGCTTCTGATGGGGTGAAGTAGTTCTTAGACCCTTTAATGTACAATTTGGAAAGAGCAGAGAGAGTCTGAGCACTGATAAAAAGAGACAACCCACAAGGCAAACGGAACGGCCAGAGATGACCAGTCTCTTTCCTGCAAGGAAACCTTCCTACAGAAATACTGGTGCTCCAGCAGGAGCAGGTACTTCCGAGAGCCTTTTTTTCTCTCCCAAACCCAAGAGATGAGTTCTGATACCAGCCCCAAACCCCGTGTGTGGGTGACCTAGGCTCGGGGTGGTCTATTCTGTCACTACAATTAACAAACCTGCCCCAGCCAACCATTCAGCCCCATCACCCGCTGATTACATGGGGCATTATTTTGTAAAACAGCTCTGAGCAGCACTGAATGCCATGAGCCTATTGCTGTTTAATTACCGGTTACAGGGACACAGAGCCTTCACTTGGGGCTGGCAGAAGTGCTTCATGCAGCAGCAGGGCAAGCACGGGGTGTCTGGAAAAGCGGTCACACTGCTACTGCTCAGCCTGCACTGCCTGCCCGAGGCACTGCCTATATACTGCTCTCATCTCAACCCCAACGAAGCCAATGTGATGTTGAGGGCAGACAAATTAACTCTGAGACTTTTCTGATTCACTTATAAGCACCAAGGAAAGACCTCTTTCCGTACGCAACAGGCACCAATCTTCCCTACTCCTCTGTTAGCAGTACCAAAATGTTTTTCTTCAGGTTATTTCTAAGAAAATTTAGACTTGCTTTATCGTATCTACTGACGTCTCAGTCACCTTATGTTAAAAGCATGGAATTGCAGAACAGATTTCTGAATTCAGAATGCAAACTCAGCAGTGACATTACCTTGGGCACAGCAGCAAAGCCATGCTGAGCAGCAGGCCAGCACAGAGAGCTCAGGCTCTGCACCCCCTCCTTGCCTTGGCTGCCATTTACAGAGGCTCTGGCTGGCAGCTGCCTGTCCTGCCCGACCCCAGGTCCCTCTGACTCAGAGGAACATCTCCACAGCACTGCTGGTGAGCAAGGGACAATCCCATCACCCAGGAGGGTACAACTGCACAGCTCCCTTGGCTTCTCCTGGCATCAAACCAGCAAGGCGATGGGGGAGAAGGGGAGGTTGCTTTGCTTGTTAACTTTTTAAGAAGACAACACACTGCTTTTGGGTCATTTTCCAGGCACCAGGTCTGGAAAATGAAAAAGGACTCTGGTGAATACAGTAACCCAGACATGTTTGCACTGGCTGTTACACTAGACAGTAAACAGGTGACTCAAGCACGGCTTGGCTCCCCTGCGTGATGGAGTCTGCACAAAGGCCTGGAGTAACCTGAACTGGAGGGTTTGCCCTGCGGCAGACACTTACGGATGCTAGCTCTGATTTTCACAAGCTCCTGAGGGAATCTGGTGTCCCAGCTCTCCTAGTAAGCAGAACTTGAGCCCTCAGTTACCTTGAAAAATGAGGATGAAAACTCAAATGCGATGTTAAAAGAGAGTGGGGGTAAAAACCAAGGCGATTAAGGCAGTTCCATAGAGCAGCTGGCAGCGCACCCGGACAAGCTCGCATACGTTCATGTGCAATTGCAGATTGCTGCATTCAAAGGAAGGGCCCCCTGGAATTCGCTCGCTCCGATTCCCAGTCCAGCAGTCTGGCTGGCAGGTTATCAAAAGTCTTGAGTTACCTTCAGGATCATTTCAGCCCGAGTCATGCCTTTCACCACTATCTTTGTGTAGCTGGCAGGAGCCTTCCTCACCACTTGGGACCCAATGGAGGGCAGATCCAGAAGAACCATCTTCAGAGAGTGAGTGTCCAGCAGCAGCTGCAACAGAGTTAATTGAGCACTGTTATTCAGGTCCCTTTTACCAAGCTCCATTAGCTGCTATAACCCAACATCCTTTAACACTTCCCACATTAGAAAAAGTCCTGGTAATTGGACTGCAGGAACAGGAGGGACTGACCCACATAATGACACTTGAAGGAGACCCAACCACCCGTGGTGGTATTGGCCCCATTCGTTGATTTTAACAGAGCACTGCTCTGCTGCCTTGAAATGACTTACGGCAGCTCAACATCTGGCACACAAGGTGTGGATTTACAATCCTTTTCCCCTTGACAGCATAAAGAGAACCAATCTCCATTACCTGTAGCTGTACCATTCTGTAGATACTGAGGTCAAATGAATTAACACTGTGCTTCCTCCTGTACCCAACCACCCATCGTGTGGTTTTCTGCATTTACTCAACCACTCGTTAATTTATTTATTTTTTTCTGTGATTCTATACCTCTAACCCCAGGAAGGTATGTACCGTTACAATGAGATATATTTGCTGTGAATCTGGGTAATAAAAACCTCCCAGTCTGCTTTAAAGAACCCAATTAGGCCTGTTATTCCAATACAGTAATATTAAAACTTTTTAACATTAGATGCAAGCTCACTACTGGCAACCGGTTCGTCACTTCAGATGCTTATTTTAAAAAAAGACTTCATTTAATCATTCTCAGGTTATTGCTGATTGCATGAGACAAGCAGGGACTGTGCTTCGCTCATTTGCTTTCCATTAAGAAAGAGGAAGGTTTTGATGTAAAGCTCCTGTTTCATTTTGCAGACACACACCGCTCAGAACCCATCTTTGACGCCTAAAACCCAAGCAGCTTTTAAGGCATTGATTTGAAGTTCACAGCAGTCCCATTAGGGACAATTCTACTTTTTTTTTTAATCAGCCCACAGGGGAGCAGCTGTACTTGCAGGGGACAGCTGAAAGCCTGCCTCATCCAAACCTCATCCTGGCAGACCAACGAGGTCCCAGCCCACAGGCAGGGGTAGGAGATGGAGGGTCACATCCCTGCAGCTGCACCCACCGTCTCAAGGTAATAAATACCCTGCGCTGCCCACCCACGTACAACTCAGGGACAGGGGCTCCTGTCCAGGAACATTTAAACAGAAAGGCGTACATTAATTCAAGTGGCAGTAATTCAACAACCTTCCTTCCCTGGCATCGTGTCTCACCATCTTGGGGTATCTACAGCACTCTGGAAGAGCAACAGGGAGGTGGGTTCCTGGGAGAAAGCTGGGGCGTCATAAGCCCCAGATGTTGGGTTGTCACTTCCCTGGGTCTCAGTTATGGAGTGGCAGAGGTGGAGATGGCTCCTCCCTGCCATGCAGCATGTTTTGACATGTGTTTGCAATGCCTGAGGAAGCAAGGTCCAGAAGGCATTTATGCAGGAAAGAAACTGCCCTGTCTTCAGGCACTGCAGCATCTCTCACCCGGTGAGATCCAAAACTCCCACCAAACCCAGAGCCTCCATTTAGCAATTTTTGGGACAGAAGAGACAAAACACTGCTCTACGCCTCCACAACCCCATCCTCCCAGCACAGCTCCGAGGAGAGGAAGACAGCAGCCATCCATAACTAGCAGGCAAACCAGAGGAGCTAAAAATCTATTTACGCTCATGGAACTCAGCCAGGACACAGGCTCCAGCAAAACTGCCATCAGGCTGCGGAGGAGCCCCTGGGCTCCCACAGCTTCCCTTCCTCGGAGAGGAAGGAGCCAGCACCTGGGAGCAGCGCACACAGTCCCCGGGAGGACCCGCTGTCGCTTTGCTTGAGAGCTGGCAGGTGGCCACCGCGGGCACGTGGCACTGAGCACTGCCGTCACCGGGCCCGCGTGGGGACTGCGTAGGAGCCAACCTGCTCTTGGCACACACATTGTCATGTGAGACCAAGCACTGCGGGCGTTTTATGTTCAACACTTGCAAAAAAAAAAAAAATAGGTCTTGGTGTTTGAACTACCTGAGCTGAGAAACTGCCTGGACACCTGGGGGTTTGGGTTGGAATTTAGTTTTCGGGGATTTTTTTGGTAAAGTTTTTGTGTTGTCAACTACAGATTGACCAGGCCCCAGCTCTTCCAAGCACAGAAGTGACAGGTTTTCCCAGTTGCACCAGAGTTCAGGACACATAACTCAACTCTCTGCCCTTTTTTAACAAAAACTGCTTCGGCTTCTTGAACCCAAAAGTGATGAAATATTACAGCCAATGCAATTACTTCTTCTTACCTGTTCTGCACCCACCATGCTAATAGGTTTGCACTTGAAGAGATGGTTAATGAACTTGGGAATGAAGGAGCTGCAGAGAAGAGAGAGAAAATGACACAATTACATGTGAGTATTTGGAATCACACAGTCTTCTGTGGTAACTAAGCGTTCAAAACCATACCAGGATGGCTCTCCAAAAAGACACTGTAAGTGCCTGGTTCTCAAGCTGACTCCAGCCACATTAAGTATACTAAATAACAAACCAACCAGTCCTAGGTACAGCTCTTCAATGCATACTGATCTCTAAGTTTATTGAGAAGTTGCACACATACTCTATGTAAATAAATTGCTATAAACTATATATGAAGTATTACAGCACAAGGTCAAGAACAAGCAAACAAACTATTGTACATAACAAACCCAGCAACAGGCCAGCATTAGTACAGCTATTCGCAGAGTGGAAGTATCTTGATTGTATCCAGAACCTACATTTTACTGCATACTAGTAATTCCATAACATGCATATTACACACTGAACTTGAGGTCCAGCCAAGGCTGAAGGTCTGCTGGGCCCTGGACATTCACAGAGAAAGGCACTCTTCCAGAAAGCTTCTGGCCAACACAATCAAGACAAGAAAAAGTTTTGTGAAAAGGAAAACACCATTACCCTGTTTTACTAACATGGACTTCAGACTCAGAAAAATGACTAAGGTACATTTACTCAATCGGGGAGAATCTGGAAAGTATGGAAGCCCCATATTTGTCACCTTAGACAATGTACTCCAGAGCATCAGCTTTGCTTTTAGTTTTTTTGCTTCTTGAGTTTAGGCTTTGCAGTAGTTTCACTCTTCAGTGGTGAAGCAGATGCTCCCTTCTAGCAGAAGTGCTGGCTGAGCACCTGCACGACAAGCTCCTGCCCCACCAACCCTACCGAGCTGCAGCACCAGGACAACCCAGGAGCTGGGCACGAGGAGAGGGGCCAGCGTGAGCAACTCAAACTCCGTCTGTCAGGACCACACCACTCATACTCGTCTTCCTTTTGCTGCCTCGTTTTTAATGCACTCTGCTTCTTTCACACGGCCGCCTTTGGCTGAATGCCTACAAAGCTCACGTTTCCAGGACCTTGTCCATGACCTGGTGGCAGGTCTTTGATTTTAATGGCTCTGTCCTAAATTCATATAAGTCAGGCTGTTTTCTGTCCTTTAGAATGCGGTGCCGTTTATGGTGATGATCTAAATTCAGTGTGGTTTCCCCTTTGCATCTGTCAAGCGATTTGTTTCCTTCCCACGGAGCAAGGAGCATGGACAGCATCTTGTTTGTCCTGCCACCTGTTTTTCAAGCCAGGACATTTATTTTTCGCCCTTTCTCATGGAAGACTGACAAAAGCGTAACTCACGCGCAGAGCATGCCAAGCTGCTGAGCAAATTGAAAGAAATGGTTCAAGGAAGCGTCCTTCCAAGCGAAGGCTCCTTCCCTTCCCCTTCCCTCAGACACAGCCACGACCTCTCTCACTGAATCATCTTTTCCTGGAGAGGTGTCAAGGAGAACAATTTGAAACTACTCTTGAGAACCAGCTACTGGGCTGCCCCAAACAGCTTTGAATTTGGCCACCAGAGAAACAACCTTGGCAACAAAATGTAAGTAAGAGGAGGAAAACAAGCCCTGTCTCCTCTCACACAAAAGCATTACAGCAGAAATGGAACTTATCTGTTTTAAGAAGTCCATTTTTCAGGTGTGTGACTAATTCCCAGAGGGCAATTAGAGAGCGCCAAGCACAGCTGGAGCTTAGGTGATCCTATAAAATGATCAATCGGAAGCAGCTCTGGGTGCAGCAGCTCGCTACAAGCAGAAGAGCGCAAGAGATTAATTGTACCTTTGATCCTGCACGTAGGTCCAACTCTCCCTCCCTCTGTAAGGTCAGGCGTGGAGCTAATGCTCATGCTGCGTATGAGAAACAGGGCGAGCCGTTCTTTCTGCAGGGTGGCAGAGCGGCAGCCAAAGGACCCCCTCCCTTCTTCTTTTTTAATCTTCTTTTCTATATAACCACATGGTCTCCCATAGGCAGCATTCTGTCTTGCATGAAACAATTCCCAGGCCCCTTAAGATGGCCACCCACAATCAATGCAGAAGGGTAAAGCGACCTTCCATCCCCACATGCCTGTTATTTCACGCTGCCTTATTGGAAACAGCTTCTCAACTCCAGCAGGACAGACAAGACAAACTGCAAGATCCAAGGGTTGCTCTGGTATTTTTTTTTCTTCTTTTTTTTTTTTTTTTTTATTTGGACTAGCAGAGACCATCAAGAGCAGTTGCAGTGAACTGAAAAATTCACTTGAGTCTCTTGCCTCAGCTGGACTCAACGCTTGGCTCCCTGAGCATACAGCAGGCAATCCTGATGTGAATAATACGTGCGTATTCAACAGTAATGCTCTGCACGAGGTTTTGTACTCTAAATGCCTTTACTCCCTGCACATCCACAGAGCTAGACTCGATGCCAGAATTCATTTACAGTTTCGGCTATAAAACTGAATCCAGCAAACCCTCCATAGAAGCTGACAAATCCCCAGCGTAATAATAAAGCAGTGCAAGACAGATTAGGAACCTAAAGCACAGAAACCACAGCATCTGAGAGGCTCCCATCCAACGGGAGTGGCTCTGCCAAAGCCTGTGCTTTCCCAATTCCTTGCACTGATGATGCATCAAACACAACGCCTTGCTAAGCAAAGCAGACAGAGATGCAACCACAGTCTGTCTGTCTGATGGGGGATGAGCTACTACAGGACATCACTCAGAGCATCCTGGTGTCACTGAGTCACCGCAGCTGAGAAGGGTTTTGCTTATCGCCACCCTCCGAGGCAGTGAGCGGCCCTTGCAAGGCTCACCCAGGCTTAGCTCAGCCCACTGCTTCGAAACCTCCAGCAGCCTCCTCATCACCATCTTCTTCCACCCAACTCCTCTCACTAAAAGCACGATGCAAAGGCCAGAGCAGCTGGGAAGATCCCGTGCTCGGTTGTTGGTGACGGACGAGGCGCTCTCCTGGCATAGGGGGAGAGCTGTTTGTTTTTCCTGTCTCTCGGTTCTAATCCCTTCCTCATTGAGGTCAGGTCACAGACTTCCCAAACACATCCCAGCGTAGCAGCCATGGCTTCACCACTGTGGTTTTTGATTTCAAAGGATAAGGACCGAGGTGCAGTGAGAACAGAGCCCCTCACCCCGCCTGGGAGTGCCTCCTGGAAAGCCAAATGCTTCTCACTATATCAGGAGAGCGAGGGTTGCATATTGGTCAAAACAAAGCAGAAATGACAAATTAGATTAGAGGATTGATGCAATTTCTGATGGCCATTTTTCTTCTTCCAGACTTGGCACAAATCCCTCAGTTTTAAATTTAATGACTTTAGATGCCTTCTCCCCTGTGGTCCTGTAACTCAACACTAGCGCTTTATACCATCCATTAGAGCTGAGAAGTGGCCGGCAGTTCAAAAAGATACAGGCATTAACATAGGGGAAGCACAATGCCTGTTAAAAGGATTTTCAGTGTGTGGAGCACACAAAAGGCCAGGTATTTATATTGGGCAGGACAGCATATTCCATAAGAATTCAGAGCTCCAAAAATATAAATGTTTGTATGCATTAAAATGTCATAAGCATTTTGAGTCGATCAGTGCACCGTTACCACTGGGCCAACTCTCCTAAAAACCAAGTTGTACAGAAGGACTCTAAATGGGATCTGATCTGGCAAAAACAATCTTTGGGAACCAAATTTTCCCTTCTACACTTGTTCCATGGTACACTGAATGCAGGATCGTGTCTTAATGTTAATGGGCTGTAGATCAGAGCTGTGGTCATGCTAAAAAGCTTTGGAAGAAGAGCAGGAGTTTTTCAGGTCTCCGTGCTCGTCTCTGGAACAAGCTGTGATGAAGGCACTCAGCTTAGATGTGAACTTGCCTCAAATGTGAGAGCTGGGTATTTTATCCGGAGTTTACTTGGTATGTGCTTAGCAATAAAGTTAAAAGGGAGGCAACTAAGCTGAGGTATTAAGAGCGCGCCGTGAGCAGCTGAGTAAATGGGGTTTTTTATTTATCACCATGTTAGCGATATAAAATTCAAGCATAACCACATAGAAGGCTTAAGTGCAATAAATTTTCACTGAGACAGCATTTCAAACAGTGATTATGGGCAACGTCATAATATGATTTATCAGTAACTGCTCCTTAATGCAAACTAATGAGTACCCTGAGATAGAAAGGGGGAACGAAACTCTCAGGCCGGCCTCCCTGCTGCGAAAGCTAACAGTTCCCAGGAGAGCCTGCTGCATCCTTCCCTGCTGAACCTCCAGTCTCAAACCCACACAGTAACTGCCAGGCCATACCGTTTATTTCAGGATGATTAGCTTATTACAGATGAATGAAATGTTAAAGTATTTTAGAGTGACACATGATAGGCACGGTACTGCTCCCCAGTCCACCAGCATAGTCACATGCAACACCAAAAGCAGCAGCTACAATTAGCAGAGTCCTCCCGAGGGTTTTTCTTGGGCCACTGGCACGCAAAGCTCAGCTGGCCGCAGGCAAGCAGGGAAGAGCACAAAGTATCTTCCCAAAGAACTGAATTTTTGTTTCAGACACATAGCTTCAAAGTTTGGATCTCCAGGAGACGCTGGAGAGCTGTACCCTCAATCCCGAACCCAGAGGCAAAGGGGCATTTCTGTCTCATCTTGCAGTTCTTTCACACTGCTCAACTCTAAGTGACTTGCCAGGAAGATACTCATAATATCCCCCAAAATCTGAATGTATATTTCCTCTCCTTACTGAACTACTTTTGCACAGAAAAGCAGCTTTTAGACTGTGAAGGTAGAATATACTCATCACGCACACCCTCCTTACAGCGCTATAGCTATTATAAAAGTTATTTTGAGGCGAAGCACCAAATCTCTCAGTATCTGGAAGCATCGCAGCCTCTTATCACTGGAAGGAAAGTAGTTTCCCATAGCAAGAGTCATGCTTACATTCAGACGTTCAAAGCTTTTTAAAGATGTCCAAGCCAAAACCTTCTGTACCTGGCAGATAGGAGACCGTGATCATCATGATATTTTATGGGCTGGTTTAAGCACATAAGGAGGAACCAATCAATACAAATATCTGAGAAAATCTGCCTCAGCAGCAAACTTGAGACAAGAAATTGAAGTATCTTTTAACCTTGCCAGCAGCTGCTGGTGTTTGCCCCCCACCTCCCTCTGTGGTCTCCTTAGATGGAGAGGGTCTTCACCCCAACACTAGCAGCCACCGATGCTGCACGCTGGGAAGAAAACAGATTATCATGTACAAACAGACTAGTGAGAACCAGAGACCCCGATAAAGTCTGTGCCACATTGGTAACTTACTTTGCAAATTTTATACAGAACTGAGTGAAATACTTTCTCGTGGAGGCCAGGTTGTCACGGATGATGGGGACGTTCTGTTTAATGTGGAGAATGACTGAGGTGACATAAGGACTCTGGTCACCAACGTGTTCTACGTTCTGCCACTGCATCTGCACAAAGGGGAAAAAACAACCAAAGAGACTGTTTAATTCATTAAGATTCAAGCAATAGGTAAGGAAAACTGTACAAACTTCCTGCCAAAAGATCTCTAAGGAATCATCAAGAGACTGCCTCTGCAATTTGCCACCAAGGTCAAGTTCTTCGTCACTATATTGACTGAGCAAAAACCCTTCCACAACAAGATACAAAGAAAAAACAGCCCTTTTTGCACCAAAGAGATTGTGACCAGTAACCTACACAAACGGGGACGGCTAGGATTAAAGAGGCTTTTGGAGCACGCCAGACTCCCTTCATATTTAACAGTTTCCAGTTTGCCGGGATGAAGTGCCCATATAAATCCTGATTATAGGCATTTGAGAAAATATCTGCAAGCTTGCAAAGTCTGGATTCCTGTATGGCAGCCAAGACTTTAATACTGGTGAAGCTGATGACAGATAGATGGAAGAGGTAGAAATAGTCTTAAAGTCCAAAGAGCTCTACACCAGTGTAGCTCACACTGAAAACACTTCTGGTGTACAAAGCTAGGATGCCAGCTTCAGCTCATCCCAAATACACATTAAAAAAAAGAAAGAAAACAAGAAGAGTTACTCAACCTCTCATTTTGTTTTCATTTGCTGTCAGCAGAAATGCAACGGAACAGCCCCTGTGAGCCAGATGTGCAACTCCCTTGACTTTCTCTGCGCCTTATTTGCAGTACACGGGGAGTACACAGAATAATTCATGTGGAAAAAAAAAAGAAGGTAATTTTGGCCTGACCAAACACCCGTGTATAAAACAAAGTCTCGCTGAGGAACACAAGCATCCAGAAAAGTTCTCTTAGCTCTGCTACTGTCCAGAGACTGCGCAGTCTGGAATGTGCTCCAACTAACTGTTGGGAGATGCGGGTCCTCATGCTGGAGATGAAACAGGAGGAAAACGGGTATGAAATCAGGATAGAAAACTGGGCTTTTTCTTTTGAGGGTGTGTTTGTCCTCAACCTTGCTTTCTCAAGTTCTGGATTTTGCATGTAAAGTTTTTTATTCCTGGTTTTAATTTAATTACAGCTACTTTGTCCCCTGCAGCCCAACCAAAATTCCAACCAAACATCATGCAGCCTAACTGACTAAATGGGCAAGAGAAGCCAAATTCTTTGCAAAACCACAGTGTCTGACAGTCTCTGCGTGTCCTACCAAAGTTGTCCTTATTTAAACCAACCAACCAAAACTCCAACCCGGCTCATCTCACACCACCCCGGTAGGTAAAAGGGAAATCTCATCACCTGCTCCACAGGTTTTCATTCCATCCTACTTCCATTTGGAAGATTGCTTAAGAGACAACCACTTTTTCTGCTCCTCATGGGACTTGTCATACCTGAAGAAAACTCCTGGTCACTGACAGACTAGCACATTCCCAGCGCTGGCCCTCCTCGACAGACAGCGATCCCCAACCAACAGACCATCCCCACGCAGCGGGAACGGCCAGAAAGTGGGATGGGACTGCTGAGTTGAATTATTACAACAACAATAAAACAGTAGCTTTTTCATTTTGCTGGTCTTCATTCCAACAGCAATACTTTACAACCAAACTTTTAAAGCATGAACAGTAAAAATAGCCCTTTGTGTGTGTGTGTATGTGGGTGTGTTTCACCCAAAAAAAACCACTAGTAGCTGCAATGAAAGACATAGTACACATACTGAAAAGTCATCAAAAGAAATATGAGCCCAACTCTTCTGGTAAAGCTTTGTTCCTGTCATTTCAAATTTATTCCTCTTTTTCCCTCATCCTATGTTTTTCTTGGGATATCCACATAGTTTACATACACAAGCTGAAAACGAGCCCAAAGAACAGGAGCAGCGAGGCCTCGCGCTTGCCGGCCAGAGGGAGAAGCCCAGCACAGGGGGTGACCAGCAGCAGCCAAAAGGCACCTGCACGCCCTGAGGACACAGGACAATGGGCACAAACTGGAACACAGGAAATTCCGTCTCAACACGAGGAAAATCTTCTTTACTGTGAGGGTGACGGAGCACTGGAACAGGCTGCCCAGAGAGATTGTGGAGTCTCCTTCTCTGGCGACATTCAAATCCGCCCTGGATGTGTTCCTGTCCAACCTCATCTGGGTGACCCTACTTTGGCAAGGGGTTGGACTAGATGATCTCTGAAGGTCCCTTCCAACCCCCACCATTCTGTGATGTGGCTGCCTGTGTGGGTGCAACTGGGCTTTGAAGACCTGGTGCTGCTTTCAGAGCTGTTTGTCCCAACAAAAAACACAGGAACATCAAGATTTGAGGGTGCCTTCTTAAAAAGGGGAGGAGAAGAGGGAAACCCTGAGCGTAACTGGGGTGGTCTGGCACATAACAAGAGCCGCACTACCTTCTGGGCATAGCGTGCACTCAAGAGTGGTCCTGGGTCTGGTCAGCTGTGGGTCCCCATGTGCCCACATGTCCCTGTGTCCCCAGAGAGCCGGGAGTGGGGTGGCAGGGCCAAACCAGGAACTGCCAGGTGTCCCCCCTCCATGTCCAGCACTGACATGGGTCTCTGGCAAAAGGGGTTGCTTCATGATTTAACGGAGTGTTATGGTTTGAGAAAACCCATAACAATATATTGTCGTTTAGACAATTATTTTATCACCCGATGACCCCTCCCCACCCGGAAAGGGGAATCGAGGAACAGAAAAGGAACACAAGGGTTGAAATATAAATAG
>JAOXNO010000007.1:7042507-7092534 GCA_028565335.1 Limnodromus scolopaceus
TTCAGACACTAAAGTCTTCTAGAAGTGCAATTTTCCCCAGTATTAGAAGGAAAATTAGTCCTGTGTCTCTCAACCCATGACACGGAGGGTGAATCAGTCTCCAAGTCTCCCCGTATTGTTACAGGCTCCAGATTGGGCACAGGGTGAATCCCTAAATCCCGGGTCAGCACCTTCTCCCCTGACCTCGCGCGGCTCCTGCAGGACGAAGTTGGAGGGAAAGGCAAGGCGGTGGGTGCTGCAGGCAGCAGACGTTGCTGCCTCTGGAACTGCCTCCGCCGTTTTCTGACAGGGGTTTCGGTTCACGCCATTGCCTGCTGCACCTTGTGCGACGGCTAAAACGCACTCACGCTGACTTTTAATTAGCAGCTGGCAGCTCTGATTGCTCTGCTCTTGGGGCTTTCGTTGTATGTATTGGAGAGATTATTAGAGCTCAGTGTTTAAGCGCTTGCTGTTGTCCACTCAGTTGTATGGAAATAGGAAATTGCAGCTGTGCCAAAAGGTTTCAGCGAAATGTAAAAAACCAGCAAGCGATCGACATGAGTCACTAAAATGTCCCCCAGCCCCACTTACAAGCACAGTTTTACATATAAATCGATGCTTAATTCAGCAAGTAAATCAAACCTTACCCAGAGCAATCCATAAACTTAATTGGGGCAAAAATATCCCATGTAGATTAGCAGCTCCCTCATCCCAACAATTAAAAATGAAGCACAACAGGCAATTTAAGCGCCTGCTACAGACCAGTACAACACATTCACAGTGCTCTGTTATCCAGAATATAACAACAGGGGTTTATAGCAAATTGCTCTCCCATCCCACATCTCAGCTCCCTGTCCTACAGCCGTGTTTAATCATTCTACACCTGCTGTAAAGTTTGAGTAAAGATTATCACCTACACATTTTGTAATATGGGGCCTTCCCGTCATTTACCATTTCTTCCAGAACACACAAGGTAAAGAATCAGGGAAACTGAGCACCGCTCCCAGCTGAAAGCAATATTCACAATGCAGTTTTCTGTGTTAAATCTCTTGAAGTGGCCTGCAGCCAAAGTGGATTTAGGGTTTAAGTATTTCTTAATTTACCTCTGTAGTTACTGAATATTTTTGCAAGGGGAAAAAAAAAAAAAGTCAGACTCCAACAAAGGACTGGGATTGTTGAATCTTGGAGGACACCAGAGTGAAGTAAATGAAAAGAAACTAAACAAAGGAAGAGTCCTAATGGAGCAGGGGTCTTGAGGCAGACATGCCTTCCCAGTGCAGGAGAACTGGGATAGATGAGGCACACAGTCTTTATTCCTTTATTAAAGACTGAAATTTCACATGTCCAAATACTAACTCTGCATTTAAATAATTATATGCATTTCTTATTCAACTGTCAGAGTAATAACCCAGCCCCGAAGGAAAGGGAGGAGGAGGGTGATGGAAAAAAATCTCTTTCACCAAACCCAAGTCTAGTAAAAATCACATAAAAGCGACTCTGTCTGATGCAAATCGTGGCATGTGTGCACAAGTGACAAGTATTTATTTAGCTAATTTCATAACACTTAACTTGTTTATATATCATCAGTCCCATCACATGTGCTGCATTTTACCAGTGTTCCAAAGACAAAAATAAATGGCCTACCAGCTGCTGCTTTCTCAAGGTTGTGGTTTACTTGGGTATAAACAGCCAGAGCTAAGCGATTCAAATACTACTACGCTGCGTACCTTCAGGAGATCTAAGGAACTGACATGGCACACACACACAACACCTGAAGTGCCGAGCCTTCCTAATGGTGTTATTTTACTGGGGAAAAAAAAGAAATCCTCTGTTCATTTGAAACATGTACAAGCTCTATTACCAGCTGCATTCCACTTCAAATATTAGCTGGGGGTGGCGGGGCTAGTTACAGCTGGAACACATCATAAAGCAGAGAGCTATTAAAATTCATGGCAGCGAGACAGTGTGTTGATCCTACAAAAATGGAGCTCTATGTTTAATATTTCTAATTAAAAAAAAAATAGTTCAATCCACTTTTGTTGTCTTCACCTCTGTCTAAAGCAGTCTGGGTTTTCACAATACTTTGGCAAGAAAACACAGCTCTGCATTTCAAACATATAAAAGCCAGCAGTGTAACTGCAACAAAATCCTTAAGCACTAATCACATGGGCCTCTCTAGGAATGGCTCCATATGTCCTTGAGAGGATCACAGAAGCAATAGGGCTCAATCTCAGTTCCGTATTACCCTTTGAGTACCTCCATTTAACGGCCACAAACAAGCAGGCTGGTAAAACTTGTCAAAGATCACAGAGAGGATAGCACATGAGAAGGCGTATTTGAAATTTCACGCTAACAAAAGTTTTCCCAATTTTAAAGGCTCTCACAGGCATTACTAGTGGAAAGAGAAAGCCTTAGATACTTACAGAAAGTCTTTTGTTATCCATGTGTTTTATCATGCTGCAAAAGAATGAAAGCTCTAATCTGAATGATAGGAGTTTTTGGAGTTAAGGCTATATTTATAACTACAGCAATTGCTGCTCTAAGAAGCAAGAAGAAATCAATATACAGCAAAGTCTCAAGGCAGCATAAAAAGACATATCAATAGTCAAATCAAGCCATCAAAGCGAAGAAGAACTCCACAAGGGTCTTAAGGCTACTTCTTTCTGCAAGAAGTCCATCCCCTACCTTGCTCATCGCAGTCAGGGCAGGGTCACAGGCTGCATCCAGGTCCTGCACTAACAGCTGAATGCTGTTGGAGATCACACTGGAAAAAAAAACCAACAACAAAAAACAAGCATGAGTTTTAGAACAGCCCTCAGCAGCACAGCGCCAGAACCGGCTTATCTGACTGCGAAAGGTGACAGTAGGGTTATGCTGTGAACACACACAGATAGAACCTGTACTGAAAAGAAGCTGGGAAGTTCTGCATGCTGTTCATCAGGGAGCTACACAATGGGCTTTAGCGCAGAGAGGACATTTTTATAGTTGACCTTTCTCTGTTTTGACACATAGAAGGGGCTGGAGATCAAAGGTGTCAAATGGGGGAACCCCCCACCCGCCCATCAGGAAGAGGAGAAACCCCCGAGTACCGAGCTCAGACTGGGTTTGGCTTCAAATTTAATCCAGTCTGCATAAAACTAACATTTTATCATCTCTCCACTTATTCACAGTCAATATTCTACTACTCACAGAAACTTGAAAAGAGAGCTTTAAAAAAGCACATCTGTATGAGTTCTGACCGTGCCTCCCACTTGAGAAGATCAAGGCAGATGTCTTATTTACACTATGTCTAGGATTGCCGCCATCCATTGTTTGAGTTTCTCAGAGACATACACCAGACTAAAGGACTCATTAGTCAAACACGTTTCCCTCCCTCCTTTTTTTTTTTTTTTTAAAACAGCACGCTATTGCCTAGAGACGTATTTGATGCCACCATATTACGATGCACGTAAAGGTGCAACTGATCCTAAAACAACAGCCGGGAAACACTGTCTGCAGCGACTCGGACCACCCTCGAGGGCACAGAACCCAGCGCTTGTATTACAGGCAACTTCTGCTAGAAGTAGTAAGGGATTGTTTCACTGAGGAAGTGCCGTTTTTTAAAAACAGTGTAAACTTGAAATCTGCCACAGATGCCTGTTTACAACTTCAGGATTATATGTGTAAGAACTGGATTTTACTTTTGCTCTTTCTCACGATGGTAGCATAGATGGGAATCACAGATCTATAAGAAGTTTGACCAACGCTTCCTCAAACCATCTTTTCTTCTCCCTTGTTTTCTCTGTGAAGTTCTGGACACTACTCAGAGTACTGAGTTCTGGGTACTACTACTTTTTAAGCCTCCACCTCCCCATCGAGATACCGTATCACCCTCTCTTAATTCTGCTGCTGGGATATGGGTGCTGTTCTGCACCACAACCCACAGAGGTTGTCCATTCCACTATGTAAAGACTGGAACACGAGGCCAAGTAAAAAGACTGTTCCTTCAGAGCAATTACTTCGTTTGTAAAGACAACCTCATCCAAAATTAGTTGGAAAAATTATCATGGGAGATGAAGTGACTACTGGCTTCAGGTTACATCATCTGAAACTTGCTTTGGGATAAAAAAAGCCTGTGACCATTTCTGCTGGTGGCTCTGCTGGGCACTACGGGATTTACTCCCCTGGGGGATGCCTCGGGCTCAAGTGATGCCAAGGGAGACTGAAATAACTGTCTCCTGGGCACGGCTGACTCCTGCAGGCGCCTGCTGGCACTGACTCGCAGGGAAGAGTTGCGGTTTAGCACCAAAACTAAATGCAACCCTCTAGGTGGAAGGAGAGTGACTGCATCATTTGTCCCCACACATCAAGAGTGTCTGGAGCCGGGTCACCAAGGACAGGCTCTGCCTGAAAACCACAAGATTGCAAACGGGGAGAGAAACCTACTTGTCTATATTTCAAAACAATCCCACCTGCTGCAGAGGGGTAACGGTGCAGCGAGGAGTGTGTTGCAAACGCGAAGCATCGTGACACGCCAAGAAGGTTTGGATCCTGGTTCTGCAAGAAGCCACTTCCAACCTTTGCCCCAGGTGGCACGTAACGGTACTTGGGTGACAGTCAGCGAATCCCCACACGATCCCTGATGGATGCACAGAAGCTGACAGGCAGGGAAGCCGAGGGCACAAATAAGCAGTAAGGTTCTAACAGAGCCTGGAAAGCTCAACGCTTCAAGAGGTCTCTGACCCGCTGCTCACCGTCTCGTAACAGACCAATAGGGCAGGGGGTGGGAATCACGGATTTCTGGATTTACACATTAATTTTCCTTCCATTGAGCTTCAAGAAGAGCTCATTATCTTTCCCATATTTCCCAAAGAAAATGCTTAGCCACCCCAGGGGTAAAACCCCGCGAGTCGATCGCTTTATACACATTTGGGGTGGTTCTGCACTCTCTTTCTGTTTCTCCTGGAAGAAACACTTTCCAGGGTGAGTAAGCAGCAAGTTTTATCACTTTCTTTATGACCATGCCTAACAAGACATCAAATCCCAGAAGAAACAACGTGTTTGATGTTGAATGAGCAAATGCCAGAGAGAGGTTTATAGCTATGACTTACACTGACAGAAGACTGGACAAAGCTCTATACTGGAACAGATTGAAAGTCAATTAAAAAGCCTTTGTTACAAGATATATCAGGGCTGTCAGTTTAACTTTAAAGCTGTACAAAACAGCAAACGTGAACTATACGTTTAAACAATTTCCAAAACACATCATATTGGCTGCCTACGACCAAGCACCTCATGAGGCAGCGACTCAAGGTAGCTGGCTCCTGCCGGACAGGTCACCAGAAAACATAAAACTCACCCTCAGCTTGTCCATGTTAAGAAAATCTCATCATATGGCATATTTTATTTCTACTCCCCAGCTACCTTGTTTGCTTTGGCTTAGCGGACACAGCAATCCTTGCTTTCAGTCAGGGATTCACTCTTAAATATCGAAAGGGAAGGGAGTCTCTGCAGCCTGGAACGGAGCCCGAGACCACGTGAAATACCTGGATGGAGATTCAGTGGGATCCTGCCCGCTGGAGCAAGGGAGGAGGAATCACAGGAAGGAAGTCTTCTGAAAACATCTCACTGCTATCAGGGCTGAACTTTAGTTTTAGGGAGAAGGAGAGCTGGTGATAGGGATTATTTTCCCAGCTTTGCCAAGGTTTTATTTTGCCTGATGTGAGGCAAAACAACTATTTTTTTGCCTCGATTTCCTTCTCAAAAAAAATTCAATCTGTTTGTCAGTGGTGGAGAGGATGTTAGAGGGGAGTATTTTTAGCACCGTTACGTGAAAAGTTATTTTAATGAATGATAATCTTCTCTCAATTATAATATAAGATTGGATCAGTCTTTTATGTCATCTGAAACGGGGTTTGATCATACTGACAAGGCTGCTGATTAACAGTGGGAAGTTAAAGCAGGAAGGAATGTACTGAAATAGCTTCCTTTCTTGAAATGTAACAGCCACCTCACAGAGCTGCCAAGATGCAAATGATGTTTCAAATGGAAACTCACTATTTCCTTTCCCCTTTCCAGTGCTCTTGTTCCTTTGGCTGGGACGAAGGGGAATAACTACATCTCAAGTCTGTGCTATTGCTGCTCTTGGACTAGCCAAAGGATGACCATTCCTTCACCAGGGAAATGCCTATGCCTGGGCTGAGTGTCTGGGTGGGTCCTACAGCACTGGGATCTTGGGCTTGCATTACTCCAGCACCATCTGGCTGACAAACTCGGATGTTTGATATATTCTGGGAGGATGCATCTGCTGAACATACATGCTAAAAGTGTCCATCTCTCCTGTCAGGTTGATTCTCTCCACCAGACTTGCATCCACTTTTTCTTTGAGTTTCTCTTCCAGCTGTTAGGAAACAAAAGAAGCAACAGAAAGATCAGATTTCTTACTGGAAACGACCATTCTTGAAAACTTATGTCCTGGAAAAGCCAGCTGCTTAAAATCTAATCTGTGCTCAGACTATATGCAAAATTCAGCCAGTGAGCAACGGAAATCTCTCCTTGTTGGACACCCTAGAAACATTGCCAGGATGGCCTACGGTGGCACTGTGTCCTCAAAGAAGTAACCTCCAAGGTCATTTATGCAACTCTAGTGTGACATGCTAATGGACGAGCTTAACACCATGGCACCTGTCCTGCGAATAAAGATGTTTTCCAACACCCCATCTGTGCCCAAACTGCAGAGGAGGATTGCCAGTTCTAGTGGTGGAGAGGCGTTTGGTTTGTTATGGCCAAACATCACAGCTCATCTACTAACCAAAGGCATTTCAAAAGCACCTGAATGTAAGGAGCACTGTGGCTGCAAAGCCTATCAGCAGAAATACCTCTCTCCTCCCTCCACCTTGCCCCAGTACTTCACGCAAGTGTTTTCCCAAAACTACTCTGAATTACTGTTTTTTTCTTGTTTTTATAAAAGGGAGATCATGAACCATGAGAAAAGTCTTTTTTTAATAAAAAATTGGTTCCCAGTCCAAAACAAATTATGTAACAAGTATAAAAGGAGAGCATCCAAAACCAATGCCGCAAAGCAGGATTACAAGCAAATTACTTTTCTCAGGTGGAAACAGTAAAATCAATACTTTTTTTCTTTGAAATACAGATTTAATAATGCAGAGCTCAATAATCAACGGGCTATGTGGAGCAGACGCTACTATGGATATTTTAGAATTTCTGACTCCCCCAGTCTCCACAGCAGCCTGCCCCGAAGAGGGAGCAGCTCAGCATCTGGTGACAGAAGAAGGGGAGCTGCTGGGGGCCAGCTCGGAGGCGGCGCAGAGGAAAGCTCACCTGCTGGGTGGTGGCCAGGCAGTACTCCGCAGTGCTGAGGATGCTGCAAATGAGGCAGAGTTCTTCTAAAGTAAACTTAGCCACTTCAGAGCCTTCCTTTTCTTTCAGCAAACTAGTGATGGTGAGCCCACCGCTGCTGCTAGTTGTCCTGGGAAAAAAAAAAATAAAGACAAAACCTGTAAGGCTTAGTGTACAGACACACACCCCACAAAAATCTCTACTAGATTTCAATGCCATAAAAAGCCCATGTGACCACAAAGTCCAATGCCCTGTGCATCACAGGTTAGTGCCATTCTGTATCAAACCCACAACTGCTATTCTAGTCAAGGAAGATCTTTTAGAAAGACAAACTCCATATGGCGTCTTCAGGCAAAGGACAGTCACTCCTTCACAGCGCGGTAGATTAGGATTCAAGTGGAATATAGCTTTCCCTAGCCACCTTCACCTTCACTGCCAGTTACTCAAAATCTAATTAAAGATTACAGAAAAAATCTTCAGTAAATATCAGGCAGCTTGTCATATTTATCTTCTCAGTACTAAACAGATGTCAACATGCATTTGAAACTTTGGTAACCTGCTTTAAAAACTGATGATATCAACACAGTAAATTATAGAAGATGTGGCTCCTTTCCACCCTCTTACAGTGATTAACGACTGTGTATCAACAAAGAAAGACTCAGAACAGTTTAGAGTCAGGAAACTCCCTACCTCTCAACTCTTTATAATCCAAATCCATTAAAAAAAATAGGACAGTGATATTTATCTTGGACAGCAAAAATGGAGCACACACAAAAAATGTGTATAAAGAATGCAACTGAGGTCTGATGGAGAACGCACATTAAATTTATCTTTCCACTTGTCTGGATGTAACCCTCTCCCCTTCCATCTGTAAAAGATTTTACTGGTTTCAGAAATTCATTCTGCTGCTCCTGGGTTTACAAGGGAAACAAGCTGAAGATGGCAGATAGCATACAGAATTATCTGCAGTTAAGGTTGGCGATATCTCAAGGAGCTCCTTTAGCCTGTACACTTACCCATATCGGTGCACACCCATAACAATTTCCTTTCTTTCCACTGGATTCACATCTATATATTTTATTCATACATATATAAAATCTCACAGAGCTGAGGGAGTTACAGGTAAGCCCTTCAGCATCACACAAATAAACCACCTTGATTATAAATTACAATACATATAATGTTGAGCCAAGGCAGCTGAGAATCACAGTATGACTTTTGTTACCCAAGTGGCAGGGTAAGCGCAATTCAAAGCCAGACCTCTCTGAAGAGGCTTGGGCTGGCATTTCAAAAGGAACTTCAAGAAACTGTAAATCTGACTGCTAATCAAAGCCAAATATGAAGCCATCCTCCAGGGGCACTTAAAACAAAAACAGTGCCATGACTGTCCGTTTGGTCTCTTGCTGTTTCTCAGTGCAACAAACCAAATTTTTGAGAAAATCCTGAAGTAAATGCAGTCACGTTGCTGCTACATGGTTTCTTTGACAGTGAAACATAAGCGTTCACAAGTATGTATTCATTAATTATCTTTACAAAGCATCTGCTCCTCACTGGAATGTCTCACCAGACAGTGCTACAGCATTTGGGAAGGGAAACTCACTTGGGCAGGTTTCCAGACAGAATTTTCCAGGCATATTCCCGAAGGTACTTCTGGAATATGGTGGTCAGGGCTATCATGGGCTCCCCCGTGCTGAGCTGGGAGCACTGGACCATGCACTTCTTGTAGTACACAAAGAGGTCGGCGCAGCTGGGCAGGACGGCTCCTCCTTCGTCCACGTTGGGCTTGGGGGGACCTTGAGCCTTGAAGTCAGCCACAAACCTGTCAATCAGTTCGCCGAGATTCCTGATATGGGGGAACAACAGAAAGATATTTTAGTACGTTGGGGGAGGAATTGGAGGGAAGAGAGAGAATAACACTTAAAACCAGATACCCCATCTTCTGACACCAGCAAACACATTCACATTTTAGCAGCCGGTTATTCCAGCCCTCCCTTATCTCCGCCCTCACAGCACAAAGCTCATACAATAACGAGGACTGGGCTGATGAGTAACGACCTTTTGTACTCAAGAGTTTTAGTGGCAGCTTCAATCTGTTCTCCAGTCACATATAAAAGCTCGCAAGTCTGCCAGGATGGGGTTCAGCACATTTGATGCAAGTGCATAAAGCTTATGCTCAAGTTTCATTCCTGGCACCGGCAAAAGGAACAGTCGGGCTTCCCATATCAGCGGCCTCCGGAGCAGACCTCGGGGAATATGGCTTTTAAAGGGATGTGCTCAGAACGGTGTGCCATTTGCCATTTCTGGGTCCCATTTGGATACCACCTGGTTTTGCAAAACTTCACACATTCTTTAAAGAATTTTTATTTAGCATGAGTGCAAAGTGCACTTCCTACTTAAACTCTTCCTAAAAGCACAAAAAGCCCTTCTATTGTCCCAAGTGATTCATTATAACCTGGTCCTTACTCAAATATTTTGGTTTTTAGGCAACAACAAACCTGACTCCACCATTTCATCACAACAAAAAGGCTTTTTAGCATGGCAGAGGGCCAGAACCATCAATAAAGGACCAAAAAAGTCTTCTGATCTTGGGGAGTTCCTCTGGTCCAACTCCTCCAGAGAGAGTACATCCGTGTCAGGAACAGAGACCAGGAACACCGGAGCTCAGCTAATTGCAGTAACCTCTGCCAGATTAACTCAATTACTGCAATAAACCTCCTCCCCCAGACACACAAATGCACTCACCCTTCCACAGGGAAGTTTGGCTTTTGAGGAATACATAGACATTTTGGATCACAGTGTGGCACTCCAATGACCTAAAGGAGTTGGGAAGTTCCTGTATTTTATATTCCCATTTTCACTATGGTCTTGGCTCCACTTCACCCAGCTCTTCCCTTCCCACTGCTCAGCCCTCACTGCTGAGGCTGTAATGGCTGTGATGTGCCATGATCAAGGGTACCCAAGTAGAAAGTCAAATCCTCAGGAGGAGAACAGGAAAAGGAAGAACCTGAAATGTAACTCCCGCAAGAAATTGAACTAACATTTAAAAAAAAAAAAAAAAGGCATTACTTTATAGCTAATATATTATCATTTTTCAGCAACAGACTTATTTGATGGAATTGCAACGCTGTCCACAGAAATAGAAACTTTTTTTTTTTAAGAGCTCCAAGTTAAAATGTTCTCCTAATCTCCTGCCAGCTCTCAGAGCACCCAGCACACCACCAGAGTTCATGCAAAGAGACTGCATTAGGGTCTCCTGGATGGGTACAGCCTCACCGCCAGCACTGCAGCTGCGACTCTTTACTACATTCTCACTTACCTCTGCCAGCGAAAGGGGGTGAAACCCAACAGAGATGAAAACTTTTCCCCAGTTTCTGCCCTTCCTTTCTTTTCACATTGTGAAAGAGAAAAACCCACTCCATTTCCAGTTTACCAAAGAATTCAACACGCTGCACTAGTAGAAAAGGTGACCTGGCTCTTCCCCGATGAACTTACAGATTGCTGCCCCAAAACGGATGAGCTCCTACTGTGGATGACCGCTGGGCCAAACTCATCTACAGAAATGTGCTTGCAATATCAAGGCTTTAAATCACGAAGCGAGGCTCTTTGGCTTAAGCCAGGCTCATAGGCTATTGCAAAGACAAGTAGCCCCTTTTTTTCATGCTTATTGCTTGCTGCTTTGAGTAGTTTACATGGCTCTGACTCCACGTACACGCACAGTTCCTCGGCTTTGTTACAAGAACTGTAAAAACATCGGGCTGCTCAACTGATGTGATAAATCTCTGCACTGGCACGAGCAATTGAATGCTGAACCAAAGCATTGATTGTATTCAACCACAGTGAAGCAAAATGTACCTCCCCCCCTCCCTGAAGCTGTCGGGGAGCCAAACAGATGCTGCTGCAGGAGGGCTCACACGTGCTACGAGCTGCGGCGTTCCTTCAGGTTCTCAAGCAAAGGGGACGTGGTTTGCTCCTTGTCAAAAGCCCCACTAAATTAAACAGCTGCATTTCCACCTCTGCATCTGCACTTTGCTCCATCCAGGCAACAAAGTGGAGCTTTCTGAGCATCCGTCAGCCACTTCAGTGGGTTTTTCTTTTTTTTCTCTCAGTCTCAAGATGCAGCGAGGAATGCCAATGGCTTTTGTTTCTTTATGCTTACTCCACATGTTCTCCTCTTATCCAAGGCAAAGTGAAATGTAGCTACATTTTCCTGATCCCCCAAGGTCTTGTCAAATGGGACGCACGAGCAAACACAGCTGTCCAAAGGAGCTGGGAGAGCAGCGCTAGAGCTTCACGCTCATTCTGACCCCAACGTGGACAAACCCCTCGTCAAAGCCAGGCTACGAGGACTGCTCTTATTTCAGCACAGGATTGGTACAAGCGAAACATCAGGATATTGTGCACTAAGGGAACTAATACATTATTAATGCACACCTCGCTTGATGTCAATCAAACTTTCGCATTAGTCTCAGTTGGCCCCAGCATAATACGAAGGCTTCAACCTCCGTGTGGTACGACGGGAGCACAAAGAATCTGGCAGAAAAAACTACTGGGAGATGAAACATGCAGAAGGCAGGAGAGGTACCGAAAATGAACATTTTCTCTATGTAGAGTCTGCAAAAAAGCTCAAAGCAAATTCTCTGGTAGCACAAATGTGGTATTTCCTAACAGTAGCATATTTATTGGGAGCAAGAACTCTCCAAATCTAACCAAAAGAAAATATGAAATTAAAAGAGAATTTTTACTTTGGTTCTTAAATCCTTTCATTCCTATGTTCCTCTTCCTTTTTTTTTTTTCACTCAACCTCTTCAGTGGTTTTTCTGCATCTCTGGCAATCACGAGAGGAACCAGGCAGCTGCCCAGCAGCATGAGAGAAGAGCAGGGGGCTCAGTAAGTCAGTCTGTTCAGCGACGTGAACAGTTGGTATCTGTTGTGTGCTGGGGAAGGAAAATGGCACTGAGACACCTGGACCACTTGTAGGATAGTTTCCACAGATTGGGGATTTTTGGCTGCAAGCACCACAAAGTGCCAGTTTCCCAAACAATCTGGGCGCACACGCGCATTTTAGCACACTTAACCACGGCTCTGCAGGCTCTCAGCACCGCAGCCCTGACAGAGCCCTTCCTCTGCTCCATCAGAACGGCTTCGCTCACACGTGTCCGCTCCTGTGGCTCTGAAAGACCACAAAGAAGAGCTAAAGACACAGGTCCCAAAGGGGCAGAAATGAAATCTGCTTCGCTGTTAAGAAACCTGATATTTACACTGCAGCTAAGGGTGGAGAGCAGCATCTTTAAAGTCTTTTTTTCGGGTGTCTCCTCTTAAATTGCTACAGATTTTGGCACCGTGTTCCTTTAAATGGGTATGGAAACAATTTCTCAGGAGAAAAGGTCCAGGCTGCTTTCTGCCAAAGACTGAAGGCAATGATGAAGAACTGTCACACCACTTTACTATTCAGAGCCCAAACATACAATTAATTATCTAAGCAACTCCTCATTTTCAGACATCAGCAACAGATTCCTCAAAAGTTCAATCGAAGGGGAAAGAAGAGAGAAAAATCATAAAGGAAAGCAGTTTTTGGCAGACAGGGACAGCATGGGGAATACTGTGGCAGTTTTCCTTTGAACTCCTTGCAGCCTGTGGCTATAAAGCTAATATAAAACATCTCAGGATTGTAAAGGAAAAGGAGAGGGGAAAAAAAAAAAGGCAACTGAAAGGGCTAGGAGCACAGTGGGGTAGAATTACCAAAACGGGGATTAAAATGACCCCCATTGAGAAGGGAAGAAATATTCAAACAAGTCAGTGCTCAGTTTCCTGAGGGCAGGGGGTGGAAATATCTGTTTCCCTTTGTTATACTGCAGAGTGGAACCTAAACCCAGCACGACAGACCATTGTGCAAGGTTTCACTATTTCTTTTTTAAGCATAAAAGGTTGACGGGACATGGGAAACCTTTTTGAAGATGGCTATCTTGGAGTTTGGACAAAATGAGGACACCACGACCCTTGAGTCATGCACTCTCTCATGTGTAAGTCCTTGAAAGGCAGAAGGGCACAGACAGATGAGTTACATGAGGCAGGTGCCCCTTCTCCTTTCCAGCCACTAACCTGCACTAAAAGACTCTACTGAACTTCTCCAACTATCTCCTCTCCCAGTGGGCACTGTAGTTGTTACAGAGATGTTACTTAAATCCTGGTGAGAATCAAGGTGCACAAGAAAGTGTGGCAAGAGCTCTAAAAACTTCTGAGAGCTCTAAGCTGAAAGCTCCTTTCATTCCAGTTATTTTGCTGCAAGTCAAAGAGGAAGACAAAGAAGGGTTCCAGGGATTAAAGCCCCTAAAAAAGTCCCAATCTGCGAGAGATGATAACGTTATCTTACAGCCAGCTCATCTACAGCAGCTTTCATCTACGGATCTCAAATAACTTATTTCTATAAAGCAAATCTTGAAATTCCTCTGCCACGAAGCCACATGAGTATTTTACAGAAAAAGCAAACCTACTATTTGTGGAAGACGTTGAGATGAAAGAAAGGCGTACGTCTGCAGCGGGAATTGCAGAGGCAACAGAAGCAATTTCTGAAACACTAAGCCTCTTCCACAGAAAGGCAGCGGGCATCATTCCTGCGAGCCTTTGCAATTACAGATGAAACCAACACCCACAGCCCTCTGAATGCTCATTTTTGCCCAAGCAAAGGCCCTACTCATTCTAACTTTCTTGAACCACAAACACGGCTCCTTATAAAATCAGAAAGCAGACTTTCAAGAAATTAATTTTCTGCAGCTTGAGTTCAGAATCTGGAACAACCCAACCCTAACACACATTCAAAAGCAAACAAACCCAAAAGAGCAGGCTGGTTACTCACTTGTCCTGGGACTCGATATACACATAAAGGTGAGGCTCAAAGCACTTGGAAACAATGCCATGAAAAGGATTGTCGGGGGCCTTTGGCTTCTTTGGCTGTAAGAAAACATTTAGAGTGTGAGTTTCAAACCTGCCCTGTAAGACCTAGAGGAAACAGTAACACAGCAGCAGAGAGGGATCTAAGTCTTTAGAAATATTACAATACACCAATTTACGGTCAGATAATCAAAGGTATGAAATCAACAGTATACACGGCGTCAGCGTGTCCAAGTCTTCCCTTGCTCGTACACAGCTGTTCGTATTCCAAGGAATTCTCTTTTCACTTGTAAAATATTCTTATCCTTAAAGAGAAGACTGCTGCCTGCTAACAGATTTCAGTAGAAGCATCTTAATGCAGTTTGTAAATAAAACCTTACAGCACCCTTCGAACGCTAACAAGGCTCCACTAGTCACCTCTGAAATGAGATGCAGCAGTTATTTGGAAGCAACATTTTAAAATCCCTACATTTTAGAACATTAAGGTTAATAACTCAAAGTTACAGACCTCATCTGGATGAATTTTATTTAGATATAGAGAATGTAATTACTGGAGGAGCCGGAATTATGCAGGCAACATTATAGAACTGCTTTCACTGTGAAACACGTTTCTGGGGATGCAAAGACTTCTATTTTAAAATCACATTTAGAGCATTAAGCACATACGCCATTTGGGAGTCATCTGGTTTACTCTCAGTTTAGTTTAGTACTGCACTCTACACAGTGGCCAAATACATCTCCCTGAAGCCACCGGGACTACTCATACACTTGAATTTGTCCATGTTTAAGTACCAGCCTGGGCAGGGCCTTCAAGCTCATTTTTGCCCTACAGCTAAACTTTATTATTATTTTTTTTTACTGGTAGACAACTTTTCTTGTTGCTTCCCGGCAAGCTGACAATTTTTCACTGCCTGCAAGGAGGGCTGCAGCGACTCCGGAATGGAATTCTTGCCTCTCTCCGCAAAAAGCCAGGATCAGCTCCCAGCCAATGAAGATATGAATTTTTCCAGCTGATTTTTTTTTGTTGTTTTTAGCATAAGAAAAGGAAAACAAGAGAGCCTAAAGGACATACTCTCTAAGTCTTTTGCAGAAATAGCAGAGAATGACAAGGCAAGCATTTCACAGGAATAATTAAGACTCAAAGACACAATGAGCACTAACATATGGCTGCAAACCTAATGCGAGCAAATGGTTTTATGGAGACCAGACCACCTCTATGAGACTGGCTTCATTAACCTTCTCACTAAGAGCATGGCTGGAGAATGTAAGTTTTTACAGCTTTGGGAGAGAGCCACCACGCAGCATTGTCCGCCCCAGCCCCCGTGCCAGCGCCTGCCCGTTCCTGCCGGATGCACACGCTCATCGGAGCCGGGAGAAAAACAATAGGTGGTGATTACAGAAACCTGCCAGTCGCCAAGTCTCCAGGATGGCAGCACCAACACAAGGTTGCAGATTCATGATGTTTACGATTTACCAGGCTGGAAGAGCCAACTCCTAGTGCAGGACTGGTTTTCTGTGCGCGCGCGTGTGTGTCTCTGCATCATGCTGCTCCCAGCATGTCTGGTGGAGAGAATCCTAAATCTTTTAACAGTAGCAGCAAAACTGTATTTCTGAGTGTGCAATCCTGTCCAAAAACTGCAGATGTTTAAGCTATTTCCTCCTTGAGTTTGATGGAAATAATAAAAGGTTACTGTTGTCACAGTAAGGAGGTCTGCAGCTGGCCCAGTTTCCTTTCATTACTATCCAAAGTAAACAGATTAAATCGAACTGCTAGTATCGCTAAAAGAGGTTCTTTTTTAACATGGATTTCCCCCCCCAAACTCTCGTGCTCCCTCTTACACTCCCAAGTGCCTTCAATTCTCAGGACTAGTGCCTTGGAAGAGCTGTACCACTCAAAACACTTCATCTTCAACTCTTCCTGTCCCTTCTCCAGCTAGCGACAGCAGATGAGACCTCCAGCATGAACTCACCAGCACTAACCACCAGCTGCTGGTGCTTTCAAACTGAAATATTGGAGCCTACAGAGCTCCCATTTGGCAGACAGGGAGTTGCAGGGCAGCTGCAGCAGAGTCCAGCACTGTGTTGTTAGCATTAACACAGGGTGTACCCAGAAAGAGAGGGCAACCTCGCCACAAATGGCATTTCAAGAGATAGCTTGATGGATGGCTTCATACCACCCTCCCCAGGTACAGGGAGCAGAGCAGTTCCTTTCTCAGAAACACCTTAACTGCTTCTGGCCAGGGCAGCACATTCCACTGTTCACTAAAACCAGCCCTAAACAGCCTAAAACGGCCTTGCAATTTATCTCTTCGCTTGTCTTCTAGCACTACTGACTTCTCCAAGGATGTCCTCTCAGCCCAGCCCTGTGCATCAGAGCCAATCTTCCCCAAGCCGTCACAGACAGTGGAAAACAAGCTCTTCACAAAAAATACACCCCACAGGCATCTCCCCAAGTTCCCGGTCTTTGTCTCCCAGATCACTGATAAAGTCTGGCCAACACCAACTGTCCAAGTTGCATTTTAAAGGGAAGAGCAAAACTTCAGCTAATCATTCTATTTCAGGACTTCTTCAGTGGGCAGAAGGCAGAGGACTGCCCCACTCGTGTGAAAATCTGGAGGGGCTGCAGTGCACCAAACCATGCTGGTGGAGAGCTGCCACCCCATAGACTCCCTGAGGGCATGGAATAGGTCCTAGGGTGATCCATCAGGACACCACCTGTAATTGCCCCATTTGCAGGGCTGTAAACTCAAGGAACAAAGAAAGGGTAAGACCTTCCCCAAGCAACTTACAATTGAACACTTAGAAAACATCCATCTGGAGAGTAAAAAATACGGGGCTTACAGGCTTTGATACTGGTGCCAATTAAAACAATTGCATTTACTATTCACTCCTTTAATGTTTGCAGAGGCTTTGGAAACCCAGTGCTTTTACAAGTGGGTAGGTGTTGCCGGCTTTGCAGAGGTAATGGATGAAAATACAGAGATAAAAATCCCAGAAGTGACATATTTGGAGTGAGAAATCTAAAACGGGCACTTGAGAGTTCAATGAGTTTTCTGGTGACTCCAGACTTAGTTTGCATGGCTGATGAAGCAAAATATGAATTGCAACTGTTTGTAGTGGAAGCTTCTTCTGGCATCTGAAAATCTTACTGTGCTACTTCATCTTTCTTTGACAGAAATCCTGTAGTTACATTTGAGCCGTTGCTGTATGGGCTAGAACAGAATCCAACTCGCTCTCACGTGGCGCGACTGTCTCCGCACTATTAACTGAAATAAAGATTGCTTTGGTTTCAGTGAAGTCAGCCAGAGCAAACCATGGTCGTACTGGGAGCCTCTGTGCTGCACAGAGGATCAAAACTGTGCTAAATTAATTGCTGTGAAAACAAACCTTTCAAATCAACGTGATGGGAGAAGCTTAGGCCCCACTAGAGATTTTGACCAAGAGACTGCCTCACTGACAACTGGAGAACTTCAAAGACTTACTTTGTCTGTATCGCTTTTCTCGATCACAATCTCATCTGTCTCTGTCCCAGTTTCATCCTCCAGAAACGGGTTGGTGGAGGGAGGTGGCACTTCTGGCTTCTTCTGTTAAAAGAGAGGAAGCTCCTTTGAGAACACACTGTTTTGTCCCCTCTGGCACACAGCTGCATCCATGTTTTGTGCTACTAAGTCCCTCAAAGCACCGTATAGAAGTTTCATCTTCTCGGAGGTGACTGCAGAGCGCCAGCAGTGCCTCTCCATCATGGTTAGAGCCCAGTCCCTCCTGTTGCAGGGGCTGAGGCTGGTTCCCCCTCCATCGTTCCACCAGCACGGTTCATCTTCAGCTCCCTCTTACAGCCAACTCTTGCACCCCATGCTTGCCCGCTCTGCCTGATTCGTGCCAAATTTCCACCCTCTCAAACCACACGCTCCAAAGCACATGGTCTCCACCAGGAGGACCCACAGTGCTAGGTCCAAAAATTCTGCAGCCACAGTAAATCCCGCTTGACTGCTCCCACCAAACTGCCTGTTCCCACTGTGCACTCACCAGATAGCCATTTATAATTATGGCCTTCATTTTGCATATAAAAGAGGTCAGATGATGACAGCCAGCGTGTCATACCCTTTAGGCAGCTCAGAAAGGGGGACAGAGAGGATTTTCTTTTATTTCAAGCCACACCCTCCCCTTCTGCTTTTCTCAGTTCTAACAGCTTCTGTGCCTGCCGACTCCAAATGGGTAACAACCCAGCGAAGCCAATGTAATTAAAGCTGTAAATTTTGCATGAAATTTGTCAGAAAAATGAAGCCATATTCTTGAGAGATCTAAATTCAGCCAGGAGGAAAACCTTACAGGACTTCCCTTTTTAATTAGCGGCACCTACTGATCCACAGCAAATTATAAACGGGTCCAGCAGGCGTGCCTCGCAGGCTGGATTATCACATCCAAGTAGGCTTCAAGACACCAGCTGGACAGAGACGCTGACCTCAAACCGGTGGCTTCTGAGCCACACGTGGACTTTGTACTCCCAGGGCACTTGGCTGGCAGAGCTCCTGGCTGAGATTTCAGGCAGAAAAAAGCCCAGAGATGACCCCAGAGATATTCACTGAGCTGTTTCTCTTGGCACTGCCTTTACAATCTAGTGAGCGAGACACAGCAAAGTAGAAGCTACCAACGCCCCTGGGAGTCAGACTAACACAACAGACAATGTGGGACTGAAAGCTGGTACCATGCGGTGAACATGTGGTAACTAGAAATGAAGAGAAGAAGGGACTTTTAGTTACAACGTGTCATCGACACGCAGAGAACAACCATTATAATGCAGTCACCCTGCCATAATTACTTTGTGGTTCTCCACAGCAATGTGGCTTCAGCTGCAAACAGCACAGGGTCCAGAAGAACCAAAAAAGTACACAATCGGCCTTTCCTGTTTGTGAGCCCTGTGCCATCCTCTCTACCACACTCTGCAAGATCAAGGATCACCTTCCCAATTACAACCCACCAAGTGCAGTCACACTAAAGGCTCTAACCTGCCAGCGCAAGGGGAGGCTACAGGCGACACTTTGCAGTCTCCCATCACCAGTCTATGTGCAAGAGGGAGCTTTTTTCCCCCAAAGCAGCTGTGGACTAAAGGGTTGTTATTTAGAAATCCCCTTACCACTGTCCCATCAGCCAGAGTGCAACCTGAGAAGCGTTTAGCCAGGAGTCCTTCAAAGTTGGTTGTCCTCTGAATTGCGAACAAAAGCAATTTCACTTCAATCTCCTTTGCTCTTGTGCGCATTATCTTGGAAAGCTCTGTCCTGAAAGAGAGAGGGTGAAAACAAAACAAAAAAAAACCCAAATGTGATTTTCTATAAAAAGACAGATCTGAAACCTCAAGTTTGTAATTCAGTCTATTCCCTATAGATATTTTCATCACAAAATTTGAGCTAACTCATAAGATGCTTCCTAATATAAAAGCACTTTATGGACCACATTTCAAACATAACCATAGTTTTTTAGAGCTTTGTGGGTCACTGGACCCCATCTCCTCACACCCCAGCGCTCCACTGCAGCCAGGAAAGCCTGCAGTATCAAACTTCGGGAAGCTCAGTGTCTCTGCGTGGGGTCCCAGAACAAAGGCAATGGTGCTACTGGGACACCAGCTGGCACTTTCCTCTGGTGCTCCACCTCTGGCTGGCAAAGAGCACAGTCTGAGGCATTCACACCATAATCAGCTCATGCTATTTTATCTGGCCTCTAATATAATTGATTTTTACCTCTGTTATCACCTCACTCAACAGTATATGCAGTTTTAGTGATGCTTCTCAGGGTTTTCACTCTTGACTTGCTTTTAATCATGGGCAACTCCATATGGATATTAAGAGTGCCTTTAAAGTCCTGTGGATATATGAACAATTTGGCAAAAGACAAGCCACCCTTTCATTTTACAGAAAGTGACTCCCCAGATGCTCACCTCGTGACGTGGCAGAACTCCACCGCGATGCGCTCTGTCATGCACCACTCCTGGGGGAACATGCGCCCGTACTTCTCCTCGTAGTCCACCAGCTGACGCTTTATCCAGGCATAGCGCCTGTCAATCTTATCCAGCCAGGCCACCTGAAATAAGATGGAGAACATCACCTTTACCAGCAGCAGCTGCTAATATTCAGCCTGACTGCTTGACTATGCTGCTATAGTTTCGCAGAGCAGCCTGGGCTACCGATCAAAGCCAACTTGACCACTATTAATAATAGTGTGAACGCTAAGAGTCATTCTTCAAAGGGCTTAAACACATGCCAGACTGAAAACCCTATCTTGTGCCAATTAAGGGAGCAAGTTCTGTTGAAAATGAGGATAACAGCACTCCTAGATCACGTAGGTGCTATTGAAAACTCAATCCAGTAATAATTCATTTGATCCCACCCTCTTTGTTTCGCAGACAGAGAAATTAAAGTCAACAGTGGGATGAGAACGCAGCAATTCCTGGATTCTCACTTTCAGTCGTTTTTCACACTCTGGGGTCTGTGGACCCACAAACTTCTACAAGAATTCTTACAACATGAGCAGGATGGGGTTTTTTCCCCCCTCAATATTAGTGCTTTCTGGTCAAAAAGTAGAAAGATTAATCCAAAAAACATCAATGGAAAAATGGTGTTTAAAAAGAAGCATTTTAGCCTTTCTCTTCTCTTTGTCACAAACTTAAAATTTCAAAATTGTTAAAAAACCATTTTGATCCAAAGCTGGGTTTGTTTTTTTGTTTGTTTGTTTGGTTGGTTGTTTTTTTTTCCAAATCCAAGATGATTACGGTAATTTTTAAAAAAGCTGTTAGCATCAAGACAGGAAGTTTAAAAATTAGCTACAAAGATTAATTCACTTCCTGGAAATTCTCCCCCCACTCCCTGCCTTTTTAGGCATTTGGGGTTTTTTTTGTTTTCTTGGGGTGAGGTGGTGTTGTTTTTCAAATTTTTGGGTTTGCAATTTTCAGACTTTAATTTTTCAACCCTTTACAGGGCAGAAAGCGTATCTAAGTTGAATTTATTTCTTTACTACATGAAGGGAAAACATTTCCAGTGCTGATCTACACAACTGAGGTCTCAGGCGGGAGGAATTCGGCCTGGCAGAGATGATATTGCCTCCCAACTCATCGGCCAGCCCACAGCACACCCGTAAGTCACCGCTTCTGAGCCCTCAGGTGAAAAATACTTCACCACCGGAACCTGTGAACACCAGCAGAGCAAAATGCAAAACCCAAATGTAGCTTGCTAAACTTCCCTTACATCTTGGTTTTCCTGGAAAAGGACCAGATACTCCGAGAGGTGTTGTTTAATAAATTTCTTGATAATTTCCTGTTTGATTCTGGGATCCAGGACATTGGCGACCAGACACGCATCACGTAGGACATTGCTGGGTCCACCAGGCCTCTATCAAAATAAACAGGAACAAATGATTTGAGGTTAAATAGCTGAATGGGTGACTGTAAACTGTACTGCATCCTGGTTATCTTGTTTTCACCCTTTCCCATTATCATTCTATTTTTGATGTTTCTGCTGCTGCTCTTTATTATCACTAAGGCATCTTTCTTCTGCTGGATGAAAACTGAGCTCCTTCCATTTCACAGGCCATAAAGTTGTTCTGTAGCTCAACAGCCAGGAAGGTCTCTACCACAGAAGAGCAGCCAACTCCATCTACAGAAAGAACCGTTGTCCCATCACTTCTGCAAAGCCTTGAATTGGCCTAGAAGTTCGAAGGAAGCGGCTGATACGTGGGACAAGCAAAGCTGCAAGGCCAAATTAATGGGGGAATTAATGGGCCCTTTCCTGCAAAACTAAAGGCCAAACGAATGAGGGAAAAAAGCACTCTAGAGATTATCAACTTGCAACACTTAAAGTAGCATCTCCTGGTCTGTATTGGCATATCGTGATGTTAGTGGAAGAGACAGAAAATTTAGAAGCATCTAAAAAAACCACCAGTTTTGAAGCTACAGCACGTGCACAGATATTTTCCCTCCACCAAGGATCTGTTCCAAATAGTTTTCGCCTTTCTGTACTTGCTAGTTTTACGAAGAAACCAGCAGAGCTGGTATGCTGGAAGACAGAGCTAGTGTTTTCTTTGAAATAAATTCAAATTGACACCTACCCCCCCCGCATTGTTTGCAAACATTTGGATGCATAATTTTGGGGAAGCACATTTGGTGCCTTAGCCCTAGCCCAGATTTGTATCTGTGCTGAGTAAACCAGAGACAAAGTTGGTGGCAGCATGTCAACAGACAGCCTGTGCTTGGCTTTCCCGAAACAAAGTATGAACCTTTTGTGTCCAGCAAATAAGCAGTGACCTGGGTGAGATGCCGAGGGAACCCCACTGTCTACAGGGCCATGCATGAATTGCTTGGGGCATTCCTCAAGGACCTCACAGACCTCGCTGCAGTCAATGTGACAGAGGAAGGGTGGCATTTCCCCCCCCCACATTCACTCGATAGAAACAGTGAGAAATATACCCAGCACCCTACAGCTTGGGAAACTCGCCTGCTTTCTAAAACAACTCCTGAAACAGAGAGAGATCAAATCTAGATGTAAAATGAGATTAAAACCAATGATAACATCGCCGAATAGTTTTCAGCAACACTTCTCAACAGGAGGAGGAGGGGAAGGGAGAGCTTTACCTTTGTACCTTGAGAAGGAAAGGCTTCCTCGAAATCAGCCAGGATCTGCTGTCCCAGCTCATTCTGCGCCGCCTTCACCCTGAGGAAGACAGAGGGAGCAAGAGGTTTGTTGCTGGTAGAACTTCTTTGGTTTGTTGTCTGCAAACAATACTATAAAGTGAATGAAATGCTAACAGCTACACAAAGGGTTTTAAGGGACAAAAAAGTGTGCTAAAGAAAAACATTCACGTTAAGAAAACCCGTGTGTCAAAAATGGGAGAGCATTTGCTCCTTGAATGACACCAGGATGGCAACTCCAGCTCTACGGCATTGATCCCTGAGCTGTAGCAGGACACGTCCAAGATGCTCTTTCCCTGCTGCAATTTAGTATTTTAATAAGGGCCAGTTAATCAGCTGAGAAATCAGCAGGGTTCCTTTCATGCCGTTGTGATCAAATTATCTTTACATTTGTGTATGTTGATCACATTTCAACAAAGTATGTTTCCAACACATAAAAAGCTGCACAGTGTCTCAATCTTCACCATGAACCTCTCACAGTTCCAGGTGCACTGACCTACTTTTAAATGCATCCATGTGAATACTGCTGGCTGCAGTTTTATCCCATAAATTCTCCACGTCTTAAGAAGCATAAAAGAGCAAAGGTATGAAAATGGGTGAAAAAGTTTTGAACAAACCACAATCTTGCTCTTTATTTAGCTGAGAGAATAAAGCTTCCAATTTCCAGAAATAAAAGTCAATACGGCTTAATTGATACTTCTAGGGAAATGGAAATGCCTACACATACCAGGAGGAGCCAAAACAAACAGTCAGGCACTTATATCCCTCTGCAACCCTTGAATTCTTCCATCACTTTTTATTATACTGGAAACGCTTTAAGGTCTGAACTGATCATTCAAAGCAGTGGATTTTTCCACTGAGATTGATATGTTAGAAAGAGTGGCTACATTAATTCCTGTGAAAATGTTTGTTCAGACTGTGGGGAGAAGGCTTTGGATTTTTTTTTGTTGTTGTTTAAGACTCCTCAGCCTTATCAAGGAATGATCTGCTGCTTTAATCTTCCCATTTGAGGTCCATTAGTAGTGAAACACTACAAGATGTCCTGGCGCTGGAGAGTAAGCTGAATTCTTTAATGGTGCCAAATGCAGAATATTCTAGTCCTTTAAAAGTGATGGTTGAAATACAACTTTATATCTGTGATTTAACCGTATGTATGACCTGCCTTATCCAGGATTTATTTATGGGGATTTTGGTGGAAAAGCTTCCTGCCTGCAGTGTCAAACATAATTCTCACTTAAGCTCTCTGCTTCACAGGAATGTTTAGAAACTCCTCTACTCGTCCAGGTATAGATCCCCAGTTAACACCTTCAGAACTGTGAAACGAGGGATTCAACCAATATGTTGAAATAGAAAAAGTGGGAAATTTAAGCCTTAAGGAGGAACCCAGCCCAGCAGCCACAACTACAGATATAATCCTGCTTAAATTGCACAGGTAAGTACTAGGAATTCATGTGAGAAAGCACCACAGAACCAAATCCTTTGATCCTTAAGAAAAACTAGGAAAAAAAAAAGTAGGAAAAAGACAATAAGCATGGATTGAAAATTTTTATCTTTTGAATAATCAAGAAACAAGAAATGTTTAGTATTAAGGGTCACAGAAATGAATGAGTTTGTATAGCCAACTGGAAATATTAGCTGTGGCACCTCTATCCTTAGGATCGGCTACAGGGACCTTCCCATGTGACAGCAGCTGCAGCGCAAGCACAGGAGAGGCACTGAGAAGAGCAGCAGCCAGATTCCTAAAGACTCAACAAATTTAAAAGAGGCACTGTCAAGCAGCTAAAAGCCCTGTCCGCGGGCTTTGTTGTTTTAGGCTCTGATTCAGAAAAGTACTTAAGGACAGTCTTAACGGGGATTCTCATATCCTTAAATTCAGAAACTTGCAGGAATGCCTTGCTGAACTGGGATGTTAAAAATGTATTTTTTTAAAAAAATCTGTCCTGCTTACAAAAATCTCTCAAAAGCAAACAGGGAAAATGAGTTTTAGCCTATTTTTCCCCCCCTGCTTCATATTTTGTAAGATAGGGATAGGGCAGAGACATCAAAGTAGCCAAAGGTTTAGGTACGTGTGAGCACTGACGGGGAGCCTCACTGCCCTCCCGGTACCTGTCGCTCTTTATATGAACACATACACACAGACACGAACAATTCTTTTTTTCCACAAGCACAGACCCAGAAATATGAAAACCTTTATGCCATCTCTTTACAGAGCGATTGCTTTAGGCAGAGAACACAGGAAGGCACTTGCTTTAGCCACTAGAGATTATTGCTCCCCATGGAAAGCGTGAGCCCTTTCAATAATTCAGAATAAAATTAATGCAATGGAAACTGCAGTGGTAAAAGCCTTGGCCCCATGGCTGGCTTCACTCACGTTCACTGCTGAAGGACCGTTTCTGCATGTGTATTAGAGCTGATAACAGATTTAGGATCTCTTCTCAGGTTGGTTGGATAAGGAAATCTTTCCCTGACGAGATTCACTCCCCATCCTGGCTCACTGCAGCAGGGAATTGCCTTTTCCTGGGGCTGCTTGCACGTGCCAAAACCTTTGGTTACAAGAATATTAGTGAATTTTGTTTCTCTAACTTTTGTTTTATTATTAGTGGCTTTTGTTCTCTGTTTCTCCCGCCTTTAAAAAAATAAAAACAAGAAAACCCACTGTTATGTTTCAAATGACATTAAATTACTAGAAACCGCAATTCCTTTAGCCAAAGCTACCAGAAATCTTAAACTACGCCTGGCAGCTTGCTGAGATAAAAAGGGGCTGAGCTAGCCTGTTTTTATGTGGCAAACTTGTAATCATCTTTCTCCTAAATACTTTCCAGGCTTTTTTCCACTATCTGCTAAGCTTTCTTGACCACTTTCATGGGTGGGTTTGTGACCACTAATTGTAGGCTCCCTCCACAGACAGAAAACAAAAGAGGATTGAGAAAGATAACAAAATACTGCTATTTACTACAGCAAACAACTTCCAATGCACCGCATAAGAAGCTGTTTTAGAAACACGATTAGGAAAATATTTATATTTGGATGCGAGTTGTGACATTTTTTATATCAACACTCAACCAGATCGACATAAGAAGCCAATTAAGAGTTCAGTCAGGTTTCCAATGAATACTTACAGTGGGATTTTGTTTGGTTATTTTCAAAGGGACAGAACAGGTGGAAAGTGACATTAAAACCACATCATTAGTTTTCACAGCATCTAGGAGCAGGAACCTAAATTGAACACCCCATGACAAAGAGCACATCCAACAATGCCAAGCAGGCACTTCTCCTTCCCATGGTTTCCCATTCATACTTGGCTTCACTCCATTCACTCCAAGAAAGAGAGGCTCTCTATTAAAGAAAGCAACAGAATCTGCCCGTTTAGCAGTGTACATAATAGACTTATTGTATATAATAGACTTTGGTTACTGTCACAGGTCTGTGCCAACATCTACTAAAGCATTTCTTGCTTTCGCAAACATCCAAGAAGCTGTGCTTGCACCATTAAATGAAATTCATGAGATATCAAACCCCAGCAATTTCACAGCTAAAAACAGCACTGCGGGAAGCCAGGCAAACTTCCTTTGATGTTCCATGAAGCACAAAGGTATTTCCAAGCAAAGAGAGAGAAAAGTCAACTCCAAATTGGGCCCTAATACGTACACGTGTAGTCAAACTCCAAAGCAGATATTGCCCTGCCGTAGACCTCCCCGCAGTGATTTGCTGCCTGGATGTCAAGCACCCTGGGTGCAGCTCTCCTTTTGCCCCGCAAGAAGCCGCTTCTATCGCTACCAGATGGTGCAACTCTCCCTGTGTAAACACTGGAAGGAAAAACCCTGCTGAGGCGATTCTAAAAATAGGACGACCAGACTTTCTTGAGCTTTTCAGATCCTTATCTTGAAGGGGGAATAAAACAAAAGAAGTTTTCCTCCATGTCCTTGCCAGTCTCTCTGGCGTGACTCGAAACCACCGTGCCTTTTAGCAGCAGCATGAATTGTTTTCTATAATTATAAGCAACTACAAAAGTATTAAATAATCATCCATCAGAAAGGGAAAACCAGGCAGAATTCTGGATGAAGGCTTAAATTATATTTGGCCTTAAAATGGCCAATGACAGCAGGTTTCTGCCCAAGGGCATTACCACTCCGGAAGAAAACAAAGCGAGCCATCTTTCTGAGCACGGGGTTGGAATAGACAACTGTCTAAATTCAGAAAAGCACTGACATATGTTTATATTTCCTTAATGTTCATGTTCATTTAAGCAAATGCTTATGGTCAAATGCTTTGTTAAAACAAGGCCCCATCTCTCTCTCTCGATTTAGGGTGGATTTTAATTTTGCTTCATTTCATGGATTCCATCTGGATTTTCTGGAAGAGGTATCTATACCGTAAGGAAAGTCCAACAGATTTACATGAAAATATTACAAACAAATCACTCAAACACTGTTTCCATCACTAAACAGCACAGGCAGCCAGCTGCTGTCTTAGCAAAGAGAGTTACCAAAAAATTAATTAGTGTGCCTGCAAGGCTCCTTCAAGTACCTCTGTAACGAGTAAAGTCATCTCAGGCATCAAGAGGATGGTGCTGATAGATTTTCAATTTTCACACTGAAAAAAACCACTGTCAGGTGTGCTTGTATCATTAAGAAGGTTCATCCCTAATGTTAATAGGCCGTTTTCACCCCCGAGCTGTGCTCAGCACTACTACAAGCTGTTAAGCAAACACCACGTGTGTGATGTAGGAGAAATAAAGCCTGCTGTAAAGCTGGAAGAGCAATTTTGGCCAGGGACAGCAATGGCCCCCGGAACAGGGAGGGCCTTGTTCCTTCAACACCCAGCTGCCACGTCCCGAACGAAGCCAAGACCCTGCAAGATCTGGTGGCTTAGTCACCACCGAGCCTTCACCTCCTACTGCTGGGAATGGTGGGCACTTGCTGTTGGAGCCACCAAATCCAAATGTGTAACTGCACATTAGAAAAATCAAGACTATACAAGCTCAGCGTAAATGTTCAGAGCAGTCAGGTGTTCTACGTGTAATTTTGGGAAGATTTGCTATAAGCCTCAAATCTCAGTGGAACTGGGTAATGGGAGCAGGTTTTGGCAGAAGAAATTCAAGGTGCTCAGAATAACTGCGTTTGGGAAACGCACAAAAAGAAACCCCGGTTGCCGAAACCCTTGGGCAACTCCGCAGTTTGACAGCAGTGAGGCACGTGCCTGGGCAGAAAAGGGCCCCAAGCACCATGATGTTAATGACCGTATTTCTTCTTCACACCAGGCTGTTGAACTGCATCACTGAGGTTAAGAAAGCAGGAGAAAGCATCACCTCAGCGTTCACCACAAACACCCACACATGAAGATCAGATGAAACAATTTACACTTCCATAGATTACTCCAGGTAAGGTAAAGTAAAAGCCAGTCAATGAGAAGCACAGATAATTCATGAATTACATCCGTACTGATTAACTGTTATTTAATAGAATAGGCTGATCCAGATTTGAGCAAACTGTGTCCCATTTTAACCTGTTTGTTTTGGCTGGAAAGAAGCTCAAAGGACCATGTCCAGCCTTTACATCCTTGAGAAACTGATCCTGCCTAATGCATTTTCTAACCTTCCCTCCCAGCAGGCATGCGAGTGCTCAGGGTTTGAGCATTTTACCTTTCGGAAAGCTGTCGAATCTGAGGAATCCCCATGTATTTGTTGAAGTGCTCTAACACATTCACGACACCTTGGAGAAGGTTGGCAACTTCCCCATATTGTCTCCTCCTGGTCATAGCCCTGGAGAGGAAATTAAAGATTTACAAAGACAGGTTCAAGGAAAATCCTGGGTGGTAATTCCAGAGGTTACCTCATCCCCACTGGGTCATGCTGGTCCCCATTCACATTTATTTTTCTAAAATACACAACTCTTCATTAACATTCCAATGCAGCATTAAAATTTCACTTAACTGATGCTAAAATAAACTGATCCGGCACACATCTAACAATGCTTCAAAAAACGTAAATGTCAAAAGCAACACTTGGCAAAGAACATGTAAACTACTGAATGCATCCGCTTCCCAGTATGGGTCTGGAGGCGGTAAATGTTATTTCACTGTAATGACCTGAGTTAAGCCATTCGTCATCACACACAAAGTGTGAGTTAAAGCTTCACAGGGAGGAGAACCATTATGCTGAAAAGCTATTAGCCTTGACTCTTCTGTTAATAACTTTCACAGGGAACTGACAGAAAAAAAAAATCAAATTTATTTATCTTTATTTTATCCTTTAGGATCATTCCAATGGAGACAGCAGCTTAAGTAAAATTTAATTCTGAACATTTAATGACCCAGTGTTTGTGCAAAAGCTGCTACAGTCCAAGAACAGGCTGTGCCTGGGTCTCGCAACTTCACAGATGCAATATGTAAAAAAATGGATTTCCCTGCTCTGTGTGTTCCTCAAGCACATCAAAAAACCCACAAAGGATTATTAGAAACATTTAACCCCACTTCATACACAGTACAAGCTGTAAGGCTTCTTTGAACTCATGCTCAGAACTAGAATAGACCTTCCCGAAAAAGAGATCTCATTCCAGTTTAAGACGTGAGACTGATAAGAATTGCCCCAAATCCCTGAAGAGCACATTGCTAACGAGGACACCTGACTGCACAGGCTGCCTTACTCTTTAATGAAGCCAGACTCATTCTTTATCACCAAGGATCAACACAGCAATTCAACCAATCGATGTTGCAAGCCCTTAAATACAGCAACAAGGGTTGCAGGTCACTCAGAGCAGCACAGAAAGGATCCGCCAGCAAAAATCAAGACTGCAACCTATTAAGCTTAAATCTCCCCCCAGAAAAACAAGCAGCTATTACAGACTGCACCAAACTTAAGCACTCCGCAGCGGTGTCAAAGCACCACTAGAAATCCACACACTTACTCCAGGGAATCCACGCCCCCCGCCAGCATGTGCAGGTGATTGAGGGTGGTGATGGAGGTGGTCAGATGACGCTTGGCGTGATCCAGCTGCTTGATATCCCGTGTGATTTCTTTAACCTAGTGGATCAAAAAAAAAAAAAAAAAAAATGGAGAGTCTAGTTAAATATCAAGCCACAGCAACAAAATTTTAAGGAGATAAGAAGGGTTTTCTCCTCTTCAGGACTACAAGAATGGTAGCTCTACAGCCATGTCAACACAAGGACAAGGTTCAACACATGGCTGACAGCAAATTACCAACCAGCCAGCAGGACCAAAGACAAAAACATTCTCTTCTTAACGAGAACTGGAAGCAAAAGTCAGCGTCCCCCTCCCTTTCAAAGGCTAGAAAGAAACTGCTGCTCACCATTTGTTCGGATTTTTCAGCCTTGTCTTTAATATCCTTAATTTTACCAAAGAGCTGTTGAATGGCTTTCTGGGCTTCTTCCAGGGCCTGGAAAAGAAACAAGGTCAAAGTGAAAAGAAAACCTGCGTTCAGTTTTCACCTCCTCAGAAAGACACAGTTGTTGCCTACAGCCCCTGAGCTGGGGCAGTGGATGGGAGCTGTTTTCTTACAAAGAAAATATGGTCAGCACATCAAAAGTCAATGTACCATGTTGGGATTTTTAACTTGAGTGGACCAGGGTTGCAGCATCCATTTTGCAATAATGCTCTGGGAAAATCTGATTGAGATATTCTATGAAAGCACCTCTGTAATATGAACTATGAATAGGTTTAAGGTTACTGCGATAAATTTTGAAGCACTAAGTGTGGAAAAAGGTATAGAACTTACTCCTGATCAATACGTGTTTAGAGCAGGAAAACGAAACCTCCACAAAACCTCTATGCTCATCGTTAATTCTAAATAAAAAATACACAATGTTATATATGGAACACTGAGTGCTTGCCTAAACCCCTCACTGAATAAGCAGGATAATATCCTCTTGGAAAACACGATGCATATTTTGCTGATTCCACTGGGGTGGGCAGCTCAGCCTCCCTCCCACCTGCAGGAAGGCACAGAAAAGAGGACACGGTTTAGCAGGAGGTACAGAGGATCGAGCACAGGAAACTGACCTCACCTGGATTTTTGCGCTATTTTACTGCCAGCTTCTTGGGGCATCTGGTCCCCTTTATACAACCATGGTGCACCCTGACCCCACACCACCAGTGTGAGCCACACGTGGATTCAATGAACGAAGCCACATGTCCAAAAATCACATGTCCGAAATCGGACTTCTGAAGTAATTCAACACGTTTTGCCTTCCCAGTCTGATAACATTTCCAGCTCCAGCTCCACTTTGTTTCCCGCTGTTAAGTGGGCTTCTATCCCTCTGTTTTTATATCCAGTCCCATGACCAAGGTTACAGCGCAAGCTACAAGCTCCTTCAGCAAATAAATTTAACACATCTTCATTTGGAAATGTATGAGCGAACTATCTGCCAGGAGCTTTTGCTGGAACATAGCTGCATTATAATAAAAGTATAAAAGTTGGAAACGTTTTATAATTCATTTTCCAGAGGGGGGGAAAAAGTCTCCTCTGGAATATCTTCTGAATCATGTGAAAGTGAACACTTTATCTATTAGTGTCACACAGCTAACATATAGCATGTTCAATCAGGGAAACGAGCACACAAATGTGCTGCAGGGACGACTGTATCAGAAAAACACCACCAACTTCCTCCTCACCCAGCTCCAGCCAAGCCTCCTTTCAGAATAAAGTTTTCCCTTCTCTTCCATTTAAAGGCACGTGGATTAAGTGCAAACCAAAGAACTAAAGAACGCTCCTTTCAACGTATTTAACTATAGTCTCTGTACTCAGTCCCAGACCACGGCTGCAGCACGTTACTCAAGTGGGCTATTAAGCAGCAACTGTCCTGCATATTCTGAGATTTGGATGGGTCTGTAAAAAAAAAAAAATAAAAAAGTCAACCTGAAATTCCTCACAGATGCCAGTTGGGATGTTTCCCTTTGCTTCAGCACTAATGTTAAATGCGAATTTCTCTGCGTGATCCTAGGGAAGTCAGAGCTGCTGAATTCTCCAGAAGAAGAGATGAGGATTTAGCCAGCCAACAAAAAGATTCTCTGAAAAGAGATGTTATCCTCCTTCGTACCCAAAGCCAAGACAATCTCACAAATCTTGTGATCATCTCAAGCCAACTTAGGATCTCACTCACACAAACCACTGGGAGGGAAAGCATGGAGGATTGGCCATAAGGAGCTGGGAGGTCCTACATACCCCGCAGCACAACACAGCAACGCCGACAGGCAGCAGGACCACCCCAAATTCCCAACTAGCCCTACGCTCGCTTCTAAGACACATCTCTGAGCCCGTTCCCCTCTCCTAGGGCTAATTTTTCAGATGCAGGCTCAGACAACAGCCACAGCAGCTCTGCTTGGCACCAGTGCCAAGGCGAACTCCTCCAGCCACCCACCACAATCCTTTCACCTGGGGGTGGCATCTCTAACCTGCTCTCCAAGGAAGAGAGCACTGGAGTTCCTATTTTAAGCACCAATACACAGCTCAAAGCCATTTGTTCTCGGCAGCCTTCAGCAACCAAGTTCAGAGCAAACAATACCGTGAATGAGGATTTCCATCTCAGTTCTTACAGGTTTTACACTAAAATCCCTATCCACAAAGGGAAAATTGTCTTATTGGCTTTCCTCATGAGACAGAATATTATCTACTTCAACACAGGAACCTTTTCCAATGTTACTGCCCATAATTTATCAAGTAATGGCCCAAACAAGGATTTCTAGCTGCCCGCATATCTGCAGTTTCTCTTTTGCTATTAAGAAACCACGCTCCATCTATTTCTAACAGGTCACAGTGCTATTTAATAATATTGTGACAAAAACCAGCAGAGACTATTTACAGGAAACTGGTTTACACCTGAAGAACACATTCCTGCTGCTCACTGCCCTGCACTCGGTGGAAACCAGCACACGCAGCAAACTCCCCACCTAAAATCCACCCCTGGAACACCGACCAAAATGAAATGGGGATTTTTTTTCTCTTATGCCAAACTGCCAAGAATAAGGTGAACCGGTGTCATCACCTGGTCCTGACACTTGTAGCTTTTACCTCCTTACATCCTCTGGAAAAACACAAGTGAGACAACATGGGCTTTGCCTCTGTCTGATGAATTAAAGAACTGTGGTCTCCTACTGCTGTGAAAAATAACGGGGGGAGAGACCGACCAGCAGCTGCTGTTCTGCTCAAGTTCTGTATCACACCTCTTAGAGAAGGGGATACGTTTCCATAACTGTTAAAAAAACCCCAACCAAAACCACAGAACTCAACAGCAAACTTAACAGACTTGAGTAAATCAGAAGGGATCACAAACACTCGTTTCTTTTCTTAAAACCTGCTTCCAAATATTTGCTTAGCCATTAAAACATAAATCTTTCACTACTCTCCTAAAAAAAGCTGCATATTCCTTACTTGAGTCAAAACACACTAATTCATCAATGTGCTTCTTTTTTATATAATTTACATTTAAAGATGAAGACATTTCTTCAAACATACATAAGGTTTCCTGAAAGTAACACTGCATGAAAACCTATTTCTTCAAGTCAGGGGCACTGTCAGGTGGAGCTGATGGGAAGTCCAGAACCGAATTAAAAGTGTTACTTCTTGCACAAAGCCTACAATTAAACTCTCTTATGGTTCCTTTTAAAAAACCAACGAAATCTTTTTGGCTGTTAATATTCCAACTGCAGCACCTGAAAGTAAAAAACTGCACGCGGAGGAAGGAAATAAAGAAAAGTAACCAATAATGGAGAAAAACCTTCATGTTCCTTGTCACCATAAAGAGCAAAAGCAAAGAAATACAAACTTCAGTTTTAAGAAAACACTTCATTTTTGATCAACAGTGTTCATTATTAAGTGATAATAAACCAGTATCTAGGGTGTGAAAGTAGGGCTGGTATTCAAGGTGTAATATAGAAATTTATTAATGTAACTAACGATTAGTATTTCATCTGTAAAACGGGAGAGGGGAAACCACAGCCATGTTAAAGGCTACACTGTGGTATTGCAGAGAATGCCTTTCCCTTCCCACTCGGCTCCCGTGAAGACAGTGAGTTGTGAATTTTAAACACATTTTCTTACTGCTTTTGTTAGTATTTTATTAATAGATGGTTTATTTTGGACAGAAATTCTAAAACCAAAACAGTATCAAGAGAATAGGAATTGTTTTTACTCCAGAATAACTGGTTTACACGATGACCTTACATCTGTGGCTCGATGCAGGGTTCACCTTGCGTTACTAATTTATTGGTTTCCTCGCCAGTGCAACTGGGAAACATGTAAATGTACACACCCCCAAACGGCGTACAAAAGTTAAGTTATTGCATTTCCTCTCCTACAACAGCAGTTCATTTCAGGGGCAGAGGACCAGGAATAAATAAAGAGGCTGGATACATAATCTGTTGTGGTTATACGAAACAAGGATGTTGAAATTAAGGTTGCGACGTACTGGAAAAACACCATATGACTCCAATCAACAACTGAGCCTGCAAGCTACAATTAACCCATCAGCATTATTTATTAAACTTTATGCAACCTCTGAGGTCCCCGAACGCCAGGCAGCAGCTGAGAAATACGGCACGGAGAGGGCTCGCCTGCCTGAGAGAGGCAGGGCCATCGGTCACCAGCATCTGAACCGCAGCCACAGCCTCATCCAGGCTTTTTCCGTGATGTTTATCCCCGGGGTCCCCCGGCTGCTGTGACAACAGTAAATTTAGTACAGAGGGCAGGACCAGCAACAGAGCAAGAGACTCCAAACACAATGCTCAGATACAAGGCGGGCTTCGGCTGCGTATCGCTTTCCTCCTTCTCCGGTGTAGTGTGTCCGATCCTCTGCCCCAGCCTGGGTCTGGGAGCACATCCTGGATGCAGGAGGGGAGCAAGTGACAGGAGGACATGATGGCAGGGCACGATGGCAGGGTGTCTCTGCAGGCACTGCCCAACTCCAAGAGTAGCACCAGGGGAGGTCCAGCCCCAGCACCCTAAGAAGTAGGGACCCAAACCACAGCTCTTGGAAGGGAAAACATCAAGGGATCTCCTAGTTTAAGACCCTGATGCGTTTTTAGCCACCCCCGTTTCTCAGCCAGCATGTATTTAAGCACTGGAAGCTCCCCTGCTCGTGTGTTAACAGCAGAGATGAAATGCAGGAGAGGGAGAAGCCACACGTGGGATTTGGAAGACCCAGCTCTGAGCACGCAGGCAGACCCCAGGTAAGCTGGGCAGACAGTGAGTTACACGGGTTCGCATCAAATTCTCCAAAGCTGGAGAGAAAAACGTAGCACATGAATCAGCTACAGCTCTTCAACCTTCTTCACCTTGTGATGCAACAGGAAAAGAGTCCAAACGCACCAGTATAACACAATAGGGAGCAGAGTTAAACCATGAATCACTGAGAAAAAGACCGCCTAAAAAATAGCTTTGCTTGGAATAATCCCAAGCAGCTTCTAAGGTCAGTCTGCACATCATCACTTGTGTCACCTTTTTACATGAGATCTTCCAAGCAGCAAAAGGAGCAAAGAAAATAACTCAAGTGAGAGGTGGGACAAGATCACATCTAATTCACTAGAGTTTGAAGTGATGCATCATTTAAAAGGTTATGGTTCCAGCCATTTACAGCACCAGACTGGCAATAACACACACAAAACCAGCACTAGCAGTGATACTCAAGCCAAAAAAACAATTCAGTAAATTCCAGCCAGTCTCTCCGCATCCCCCCAGCCGCTGCAGACGGACAGAGCCTCCTCCGTCCCCCCACCCAGGTACGGGGCTGTCACATCGCTCCATCCGGCCACGGCGTCTCATTAGTGGGTGTGTTGATTTCTAAACACCTCTTTATTTCTCTTCTCAGGAATCTTGTGCAAGCAAATAGGCAAGTACTTGGAAATATGCAAATAGAGGAATTGAGAGAGGGCAGTGTGTTACTACAAAATGTCTCTGAATGAGTGAAAAAAACAAATTTTCAGAGTAAGTTTGTTTGCTTGGGAAATCCTGAGCTCAGGGACTAACTGAATTAACACCATTCTGTCCCCAGTAATGGTTAAAATACCTCGATAGTTTCCATATGCTCACTGGTGGTGTGCTAGAAACGTGCTAGTTTTATTTGATTCTAGCCAATATATATTTCAATTGGCTGTTATTACTCACATCAGAAAGCTGCCCTCTACTAAGTATTTTATAGACACTTGACACATCTGCCAAATTCACAGCATCCAAATGTACTTTTAACATTACAAATTGGGCTGTGGTCAGGATGCTGAGAATTTAATGCTCCTGGATCGCTCCCCACTCTTGAATACAGAGCGTTAATGCTTCTTTCATTTGCTGCCACACTTACAACCCAGATCAATGAAAATCTAGACCAGGACTAAAAATAAGCTCCCATCCCCAGTTCTCCAAGGAGTCACAGCTGCAGAGATTTCAAAGAAACCCTCACACACTGTGACCAGTCTAACAATTTCTGCCACTAAAAACCTCATACAAATGAGTCCCTCCAGATTGAGAAAGGGTAGAAATACACTTTGATTCTCAGGCTGATTTCTTTTAAGAGAAAACTCTTAGGTTTTATAGCTAGGGATAAACCACTGCAGCTGAAGCCAAGAGGGCTTGTCTGTCAGAGCAGGGTGACATCCACCGCAGCCGTGCCAGCTCACTGCAGACAAACCTGAGGGGCTCATCACACTTGGGTTTTGATTCCAGCAGATTTCTGCCCAAGGAGTCCACCAAATACCACATAATGACTACAATTGTCACTAAGGAATAGAGTTTTCTGTCATCAGCTCCAGTCCTAACCACTAAGGCTGCACAGGACACTTTAAATCAACAAAGCAGATTATATAGACCTTAGAGCCCCTTCCAGTCCCTAAAGGGGCTACATGAAAGCTGGGGAGGGACTCTTGATCAGCAATAAAGACATAGGATGAGGTGGAACTGTTTTAAACTAACAGAGGAAGGATTTAGATTTAGAAGAAATTCTTTACTGTGAGGGTGTTGAGGCACTGGCACAGGTTGCCCAGAGAAGCTGTGGCTGCCCCATCCCTGGAGGGCTTCAAGGCCAGGCTGGATGGGGCTTTGAGCAACCTGGTCTGGTAGGAGGTGTGATGATCTTTAAGGTCCCTTCCAACCCAAACCATTCTATGATAACCAACACTGCACCAAGCCTAAAATTGCTACTATTGCCCCTTCACTTAACCCCCCCAAATCACACTTCAAAATCAAACCCCATGTTCTGAATAGCTGCAACAACACTGATGCTCAGGGGGTGAAGTGAGAGGCGATTTCCCAGTTGTGCTGGTTGAAACCTTGCAATTTAACTCCTGGACGTCACTTCTGCGCTAATCCAACACCCTTCCGAGCTGTCATTTTCCCCTGCATCGCCCAGCCCCAGTGATGGCACCATGAGGAAAGCTGGTGATGTGCTCTAGGTGAGAGTGGGTTTAGTGGTCTGGCTCCAGTAATTTTACTCTAGTTTTACAGTCACGTATCTAATTTACACCAGAGTGGTGTGGCCATTTAAACACTAATTGTGTGAGTTGCACAACCCTCTAGCAAAGCCTTGAGCTTCACCATGCTTGGACCTCACGATGGGTTACTAGAGCTTCGCTTCATCCCGTGGGCAGGTGAATGGCCACAGCCTCCCCCCACACCCAGCCTCTCACCAGTTAAACACTATTATCATGCAGGAAGAACGCCCCCGTGCAGACACTTATTATCTCCCTTATCACTCTTCTTTATTTCAGAACAGAAAAGCCCTTCGCATCACTTGTGTTCACACCCTGATGGCAGCTATTGACTGCGGCTTCCTGTGCCCAGGACACATCTCTGCTCCCGGGGCTTCTCCTCCAGCACCCAACAACCCCAGCCCTCGGCTGACAGAACCAGTGATGCACACCCTCTCCAGCACCCCACCACCTGATTTAGTTTCCTTGGGAGTGCTGCACACTAAATTTGCCCAGAAAGTCTGCAAATGACCGAGGAATTCCAGTTGATTTGCCTGTTGATGAGTTTGCACACTGCAGGCAGTGTTTCGGTCATATTTGTAGTATCAGAGCCACGCTTGAGGTCTGTGTGGGTCAAGTTTAGCAACCGCTCAAGTTGCATCAGATTGTGCAAGATGAATTCATGTTCAGGTTGAGACCTTAGAGGAAAAACGTAGCTGGGGGGAATGGGCAACCACACCATGAACCTACAAGTAGGGTTTTCCAAGTGGAAATGCTGACAGTTCACCTGCTGTAAGCACATCTGGAATAAACATCACCATGCAATGAAAACGTGAGGCAAAAGGGAGAGAGGGGAGAGGGGAGAGAGGGACCAACCATAAAACCAAAAAGAGATCCACAGGAAGAAAAAAAATCTGCCTGTTGTCAGGATTTCTATTTTCAGGCTGGGCTTCTCGTTTTGCTGGCATCAAAACCAAACAGCACTGGCTGTGGAACAGCCCGATCTTACTTTGCAGCTTGTGCTGCCTTCAACACCACCAGCGAGGAAGCGTGACTTTGGCCAGCACAAAGCACGAGCCGTTTTCCATCCTCAGGCCGCAGGACAGTGACAGGAGCATCCTCTGCCTCTCCATCCAGAAGCACAAGGCAAGGTCAAGCTCGGACTTCGCTCCTGCCTTGAACCAGGCTTTGCAGCAGATGGCAAAAGTTATGCCTGAGCTCTTCACACAGCTACAGATGCCAGTTTTCATGGCCAGTAGCCAGGAGGATAATAAACAGCACTATTTCTTCTTGGCGTGCCATTCACCTGAAACCCTTCTCAATAAACACGTTCTAGGCTAGAAAAAACTCACTGTGTCTCTTAGATGGGAAGGACATTGTCCAACTGTCATAACTCACTAGGGAAATGACTCTAAATGAAACTCACTTTTGATTTATTTTGGCAGCTCAACTTCTGTTTATTATTCATTGGTTGCAAAAGAATATTATGGGACTTTAATCATACGACTGGAGCCTTACAGAAACTGTGGCATGACCTTTTTTTTTTTTTAAATATATAAAATTACACAGCTTAAGACACAATATTTAACCCTTATCCATTCACCATCTTAAAATGTACTGAAATCTAACACTAGTCTGATCTATTTCAGAATAATGACCCATTCATCAAAAAAACCCAGGAGATAAAGCTCAACCATGCAGGAAAGAGTGAATATAATTGAAAGATGGTCCCTACAACATTGGGGATTGTGACACAAAAAAAGCCATAAAATATTCTATAGACTCAGGCCTAATTAGTTATTAAGAGCTGATGGTGATTTGCTCTTAAGGCTCAGCAAAGGCAGTCAATGCTGTCCCAGAAGCAGAGGCACAGCAGCACCAACCACGAGCCGAACCTGAACTCTGAGGTCAAGGAAGCAGCGTGCAATTTGATGTCTGGAGGCAAGAGTATATTTAAATAAATAAATTAAAAAAAAAAAAAGAAATAAAAGTGCCTACGGTAGGAGATCTGAAAGCACTGACTACCTTAGGTTAGTGTGAAACAACCTGCAGTCAAAAAAGCCATCTCCACACAAACGACTGGAGGTAAGAAGAGAGGCTGAAGCAACAGTGCTGCTTATTAAGCGTGTTTATGCAAATAGTGCATAAAATCACCTCCCTGCCTGCCAGGCAGACACTGCCTGTAAGCCAGCACTCGCAGAGCTGAGGAGAAGACAAGCCATTGACTCTAGTAACACCAGCCACCCTGTAGCTCAGGACATCACTAAACAGGGACTGGAGTAGCTGGGGTGACCCCAGCAGCAGGGGAGGACCATACTCCCCCTTGTTCTCTGCCACAGGCAGCACCTCCATCACTCTCTTCTGCTCAGCGTCCATCTTCATCTCTTTCTTCCTCCCTAGATCGATTCTGCAAAGTGTTTCCTGCTCTCTATTTAAAGTAAAAAAACAAAAACCAAACCAAACAAACCAACAACACTATTGCACATACTTCCATCTATGACCTTGTCAAACCCAATAACCTGTGGGCATTTTTCTATGCCAGACACATCCTTCTCCTTCCACAGCCTTAACCATCACCAGACACTGCAGCACACGCACAGGGCAGGGAATCTGAGCCTCCCCACAGCTGAGAGCCGAGGCATTTATTTTCACACACAACGAGAAAGGACAGCACTGGTTACCAAAGCATGGGAGGGCTAATTGAACTGTCTGCTGCTGTGCTGGGTTCAGGCTGGGCAGCAAGAATATATTTGTATTCTTTAACCACAGCAGCTGCCATCTCTTTTCTTGCACTGCTGTAGTTATGAAAAAAAAAAAAAAAAAAATCACTGTTCTCATGGAGTAAAGAAGCAGGAGCCAACCAACGCAAGCCAAGTTATCAACCAGTATCTTTAGCAATGAGAAACAAGCAAGGTTTTTCCCAGGCCAGAAAACCTCCTTTTTCCATTCTTATTAACACTTAACTTTGTTCTAGCACTAATTGAGCCAGACTCTAATATAGGAGAAGATACTAAATGACAAACTGATCTTTTCTTTACAACACAGGCTCTATTCATCCAATTGCAGTCAATTACTTTATGCATGTGTGCGCGCACAGGGCAGGAAAGGAAAGATGGACCAGAGATAACAGGAAGAAGTACTTTTTTTACATTCAAACTATAAAGCCACAAAATCTTGGCATTCCCTTTGAATTCTTGATTGCTTCAAAAATAGATTTTGCCTTTACTGACGCGGGCACCCACATCCCGGTTGCACGGATACTGCAAAGGGTTAAACTCGACTGCAAAGGCAGAGGCTACTCTATTACAAGGACAAAAGCCTGATAGGTGAAACAGCTCCAGCCAAACAACCAGTAAAGGCATGTCAGCAACTGTCAAAAAAATTACAGCCAGTCCACGCGGAAGGTTTAGCAATAAACACAACTGAAGAGTGACAAATAAAAATGGAGTGTGTTAAACGCTCGGTGGAAAAAAATCTATGGGAACTTTTTATACGGCACCCTAGGGCAAGAGAGGAAATTATGCCACAACTGGACGGCAGCTCTCAGCAAGGTCAGCCCAGACTCCAGTTCAGCAGCAGCTCTGAGAAAAACCCTACGGAGGAAAAAAAAATATAAATCGGAGAGCACTGGCTCCCCAGAAACTGCAGGCACAGCTTGAACCGCGTATTGTTACAACCGAACCACAGCAGCTCCTGCATTCCCAGCCTCTCCCAAGGCATCCGAAATAGCCCAAGTCTGGGACTCCCAAGGAAAATTTTGTTACGCCCTGCAGAGGAATGTTCCACCCACGACTGTTGTTTCCTTCCATAAAAGGATCATTAGTGAGATAATTTCTGAAGTGCATGGTATTGTCTACAGATTTTACTGAAATATCGCACCAGGAAGGGGAAGCCAAATGAGCCAGACTATTTTAAGGCTTTTGCATTTGGAGGAAATTCTAGGGCAAAATTTCAAAAAGGCAGATGCTTTGAACTGGGAAACGTTACCCTTTGTGGAGAAGGGAGCATTCCTGTCTTTAGAGCTGCTTCAATAATTCTTTTGGGGCCACATCTATTTGATCAACCTTATTTTTAGATTTAGAATCTGCTTTTTCAGACACCTAAATACTATTTTATATGAACATGTGTATGTGATCAAGGCTATTTGGGAAACAGCTTAAGAAGTTAAAGACTGGCTATAAAAAGCTACTCTTACATCCTTCTCATACCTACAATTCACCTCGAAGACCTGCTCAATCATTTCGGCACCCAGGTGGAGCACAGACATGTTATCCCCATCACTGCCACTGCCACACTGCCAGCCAGAAGGGACAGGAGACTGGATCACAGGCAGGACAGCGGCTGGATCTGCACCAAGGATTTTGAACTTGCTATCCCTAAGGTCTCCTTTTCCTTAAGGAGCATGGAGAGCACCTTCCCACAGCTGCATACTGCATATCCCCCACTGGGTCTGACTGGGATTGAGATTGCTCTGACTGGGAGAATAACACGCAGCACTATTCAGACACGTCTCTGCTGGCAGCGCTCCCTCACCATCAACGATCAGTAAAACGTTACCCTGGTCTCAAAACCAAGGCTGGGCTCCCCTCTCCTGGACGGCTGCAAAGGTGCAGCTCTCAACAAGGCTCCGTAAAGCACTGCTCCTCCACACCAGAGGGAAAGCTGCTGCTGCTGTGCTCAGTTGGTAAATTACCCCTTCCCCAAAGGGAAAGCAAACTGTTAAAGGCTAAACACCTTTAGTTTATCTTCTAGGAACCTGCCTGGTATCACTGGTCTCCAAACATACTACCAAAAAAAGAGATTAGAAAGGCTGATGGCAGGTCCAAGGCCCCAGTGATTTGGGCAGCACTGGAACCAATAGCCTACATGTGAGATTCCCAACCCCGCGTTTGGCAGTTCAGCCTAGCGGGAGATGGAAAAGCCAAAGATGAGCTTCCTGAATCAGCTTCTGGATGCTCCCTCAACTGCAAGGGCAAGAGGGCTGGCAACTGCCCCTGAGTGCAGCTCTGCCTCCCCAGGCAAACCCGGGGCAGACAGGGCACAGCTCACGCAGACAAGAGAGCAGGGGCTCAGCAGGGAACCCCCTCCTGGCTTGCTCTGACCTAAAAAAAGAACTTTTTCTTTCTTCTACAACTGCATCTGAGGTTTATGTTTCCTTTGGAAGGAAGTCAGAGATTGAAAGGATGTTTATGAAAACTATTATTTACTCTCCAGACAAGAATGGCTCCTCTAGCTCCGATACCACACAGTCAAGGCAATTCTGGCAAACGCTGATTACATTTTGTATAGCTGTTAGGAGAGAATGTGACTGAAGAAAAGAGGCTTTTGCAAAACACTTTCCAGGTCCAATCTTGCAATAAATAAACAAGATCCCAAGCTCCCACCGAAATTCAAGCCGCTGCAAACATCAGAGTTTATATATATTTTTATTTACAGCACACACTTTGAAGGACACGATGGACTGCATCGTTCCTCTCGGTGTGTCAAGGGATGGAAATACATCAGAAGACAGGAATGGCTTTTCAAAAGCTTGTGTGCTGCGAGTACCGGGTACTACAGGCTACAGACATCACATACAGTCAGAAAGCGTTACAAATGGAAAAACGTATCTGGAGCTTAAACTTTTTGCTGTGGCTGGTTTTAAGCTTTGTTTCAAACCTATTGCAATAGCTTGTTGTCAACTGTTTCTTTATTAAGTCAAGGTCGGTTTGCAGTTGTGGTTACTACAATAAAATGCAATAACGATCGTCATCCTGGGCTTCCTAAGGAAGAGGTTCACAGGATGACACTATCTATCCATGTGTATGCTTCAATCAAATTTTGCAGTGAAATATTGGTCTTGAGGATACAAATTTCCTCCAAATTTAATAAGAATATAAGATCAGTAGAAGAAACTAATTTTATTGTGGGATCAAGCTACAAATTAGTACCAGAAAAGTACAAGCTCTGGTGTTTCTTAGAGCCTGCTTCTACCTTGCAAAGCAGCAAAGTGAGGGAAAAGGGGAAAATTCACAGCTAAATATGGGAATATTTGTGATTAACTGCAGCTCCAGGCCACTGTCCCTGCGCAGACACGCCACATACACATGCACATGTGAAGGTTTTCACTTGGCCAGGAGTTTAATTGGTTCCTTTACAACCAAACTAAACGAAGGGCTGCACAGACAGATCTGCCTCCCCGGTACTTCAGAGCAGGATACTGTCCAAGTCCGTCTGTACATGCTTTGGAGAACTTCAAAGGGATTAAAGAGTGAGAAAGCACAGACATAAGGCAAAGCTCTAAACAAAGCTTGCCGAATCGCCATAGCACAGAGACTCTTTTGTTATCCCACGAGCACAGCTGACCACGGCACTGCTTTTGTTCATCTCTCACCACGTTCATCCTTGGGACCTGCAAGTCCCGTGGCTCTCCAGCCAATTCACAGCCACGGCTCTTCTTGATCCTGCTTTTTTGTGGTCTGCTCTGTCACCCCGAATGGGCCCAAAAGGCTACAACACCACCAGTTTTCCAACGATACCCGAACTCTCTAAGTACTGCACTAGTTTCCATTCCTTCCCCCTTTTCTGAAATTGCCTCCCCACTTGATTTCTTGTCTCATCCCTGCAGAGTGATTACAGGCAGCACCACTCCTAGGTATGCCACATCCCAAGCACATCCCCGGTTTAACAGCAGTACTCAGGAAACCATACAAACACTAAACTCATTCTGCAAGGAGAGGCAAGAATCTTGCATTCTTTTTTTTGAAAGCATTAAGAAGCCATAGAGAAGTTAAATAATTCACGCAGGGCTACGGACTCTGTGCCAGAGACAGGATGAGCAATATATGCCAATGGCTACCGCAGCAAGAAGTGGAAAACACATCCGTGACTATCCCATCCCATCCCAGCAACCTCGTTTTAAATCTGGCATTAAAAAGATGAGTCAATGTTGACAATGAGGAAAGCAGCACGATCAATGATTCAAGACATTAACGTTCCTGACCTAAACCAGAACAGTCACAGGAAATACAGCAGCACCGGGTGATACCTCAAAATCAGATAACGCGTGGCCCGAGCTCAGTGCTCACAAACACCGCAGCCACGGCAGTGGTGTTCAATACCGCGTTCCGAGCAAACACATCTGTCAAGCAAAAGACAAGTGAAAAACTGATAGCTGAGCAGGACACGCAAGATGAACTGGCAGTCAGTCATCAGGCTTAGTCACCAGCAACTCAGGACACTTCAGCAAACAGCCTAGTTAAAAGGCTAAATAGCCTTTTATTGATCCTTACGCAGTAGCAAATGTGCTTGTACCTATTTAATCCTGTTCATTTTGTCATTAGCTTCAGAGTGGCACAACCACAAGCCTCCTGGTTTTTCTTTTTGATTTTTAAATCAATTTCTTGTTCACTTCCCTTTGGAGGGTGACCAGAAAGCAGGCTAGAGCAGCTGTTCAGTGAGCAGCTCCCAAAGCCATTAGTGGAAGAGACAGTAGAAACACCTCCCTGACAATGAGAGGGGGTTTCTGCCTGCCAGAACCATTCCTCAGTTTAGCATGGCAAGATGGGAACCCTTGGCGTTACTGGAGATGAGATGCACGTACCTGCCTGCCATCCTGTCCCACGTTGGTCTGTCCTCTCACTACAGTTCGAATGTTGTCATCCAACCTCCTGGAGAAAAGAATCTATAATGCCAAACTCATTCTCTATGTGCCTGACCCAACAATTACAGGAACCTTGAGAGCTACAGAACAGATTTAAAATAAAAAAGCTGGTATTTCCAATGCTAAACTCACTTTTTCCCCGCACCCCCCTTCTCTCTGTAGGACGTAACTATATTACATAATTTAATAGTCCTGTTGCAAAAATAAAAATCATCTCCTAATTTAATCACGTCTTCTTGCATTTCTCTTCCCTTAAGCAATATTGTCAGTTTTCCCTTGTCTGTTTTCATTTCCACTTTCCACATATTAAAGTGCTGTCTCAATCATTTCAGGCTGGTAATGTCAGACTGCACAGAAAATTTAAGTATTTCCTGCACACTTAGATTAATTTTGTACTTTTAGTACCAGTAATGGTAACAAAAAGATACATGAGAGTTTTTGTATTGCTACTTTGACCTCACAAACAAAATAAATTCTCAGCAATCCAATCTTCTGGGTAGTTTGTTCTCTCAGCCTTCAAACTGTACTAAAATTTGGTACTTGTTGATTCTTAGTTCATTGTTTTTTCAAAGCTTTACTTTGCAACCCATCAGCTAAAATAACCCTAAAGGCATGTATTATACAATAGGGGCAAGGTATAAAAAAACAATTGTAATTACAGGGAGTAATTTTCGTCTCTGTCTCACTATTAGACTTGAGAGAGAGCCTATTCATGCCTTTAAAGCAATTCAGTTCCTATCAGATATAGTGGGAAGGCTGTGTGAAGCCTCAGTGACCACTTGCCACCTTAGATGTAATGAAATGGAGAAAGATTTACCTTATTTTCAATCTGATTTTGTTCACAACTTCATCGATGTTTGCCAAAGACTACAACATGAAAAAAAAACAACGAGAAGTGAAACAGGGAACCTTTTTCCTGTGATACACATCAGCTGTGATACCTAACGCTTTCTCATGCCTCACACTTTAGCCAGAGGAGAGCAACAACTTTGTTTTACAGATGGAGGTACCGAGACACACTTTGCAACCCCACTGCTCCTCAGGTCACATAATGAAGAGCAGCAGAAGACAGGGGAGGTCAAGGTGCACCCCTGAAGGTCCTGGAGGCTCCCCGCATCCCACCGAGCCCTGAGCAAGCAGGGTGTCCTGAGCACCGCCTTGTCAGCAGAGCTGCTCCCGAAACGCTGTGGTGACAGTGACCTCCAGTGGGCAATGGGGACAGAGTCCTAGTCTTCCCCCGCCAGAGACCCTCCTGCAGAGCCCAGACACCCAGCAGAAGGCTGGAGGAGGCCTGGCCGCTGCTGGAGTGAGGATATCACAGGGGAAACAGCTCTCCACCACTGGCAAAGGGGAAAACGCCACACCAGCAAGCTGACTAGAAACAGCTGAAAGCCCAAAATCCGGTGCCTGCAGAGAAGCTGAAACACAATAAATCCTGGAACTGCCTCACAACCCGGTCTTCAGCTGTAGAAACACCTCATTTTTCCAATAGTTTAGTCCAAAGGTGCCCCTGGGGCTGATTTGGGGAAGACAAAGTACGGATATGAGCCCAGGGCAATCTCATTCATTACATCTCAAAAGAAACAATAGGTTTCCAACAAGGGCGACTCTCAAGTGACATTTCACAGGCAACACCTGCCTTATTTGGCTAAAACCCCTGAGGATTTACCAATGATTAATACATGGCAAGTTATTAAATTTACTGCAAGAGAAACCTCTATATAGAAAACTAATTTATTTCTACAGATCAGAGCAGGACTTTTAATGCAGCAAGCACTTTGGGTGGAAAGGAACTACATAATGACAGTGAGCCTCGTGAGATGCGAGTTTAAGATGTGATTATTGTTATAGTCATACTACCTGTGCTACTGTTTAAAAGAAAAGGCTTGTTTAAACATGCCTTCAGTCACGTATTATCAGGCTACCCCTCGCACCAAGATCCGTACCACGAGTGCTACTTACTTGCTCAGTGGGAAAGAGAGTATTAATATACTCCACGGCGTTGAAATCTGCTCTGTCCAGTGGATCTTGGCTGGGAAATACCTGAAGAGAAGGAGGAATAAAAATACATTCAACAATACATCATCATTAATTTCTGTAATTTTACACAGTATCTACTGAATTACTTCAGCACCCACTTCCAATTGTGTTTCACAGCATTGTTCTAACGAGCAGGCACAGAGAGCAGTCAGGCCTCTGCCCAGAAGTAAAGCACCTACGTAAAATTCCTGTGGATACCAGCCTGGATAAACACAGATAATACACATGCACGCTTCCAAGTAAAGCCCCAGCACAATCGATCATGGGCAAGGAATTCTGGAGACAAGCGAGCCATTAATTATGCATCCCAAACCATGGTGATGCTGTTGCTGTTATCTGCAAAGGAAAGCCCCTGCTGAGGCATTGCCCTTATCTTTGCCTGGGCTTTGCAAGGCCCTGTGGTGAGAGATGGAGGATTTGCTTTCCGCAGCCACGTAATAGGAAACATGAGGAATCAAGAAATGGTTGTACAAGTTCTCTGGAGACTTGGGTTTGCCACTTTCATATGAAAAAGAGAGAGAGAAACAGCAACTGCTGAGTGATTCTTCCTACCCACAGGAAAGGGGAAAGAGCAGCTGTGGTGCAAACAGATCTCATCTCTCCCCAGAAGTAGCTTAAATGATGGAAATGCAGCTGCCAGGCTTTGCTTTTTGTCCTCACAGTCTAAAATACGCTGTGTTCCCCTCTCTCCTACCATATCCCTTCCATATTTATACAGCTCTGCACTCCACAGTCAAAACCCTGCCTAGCTCACACCACAGCATCACCTCTGCACATCACCCTGGTCCCATGCAGCATTTACACTGTTTTACATATTTTGCAGCATAAAAGCAGTGATTCTGCAAAATCATTTAAAGAGGAGCAACTTCTCCCTGAAATAGGCCTCTTCAGCAGCTGTCCCAAAGCTACTCCTGTGGCCAAGGAGAGGCAGGCAGCAGTTAAATGCGCGCGAGGTCGTGCCCCAGTGAGGAAGGTGCTCTGACGTTACCCCACTTAGCCCATGAGCACAATTGCAGCACCACAACCAGCCTGTCCTGCTCTGGGCTCACAACTCCTGCAGGTTCAATTAATCCCAGATCTCCACAAGAGCTAAGAGCAGCTGAAGCAAGGGGTGGGATGGAAGACAGGCTGGGTCAGGAACTCCACTCTCAAACCACAGATAGAGATCAATGCTGCAAGCAGCTGTACCAGCTGAAGCTGCTACTCCCTAGTCTTCGTCACAACCCATTAATCACAAATGACTACCCCACAATTTGTGAGGCACCAGTCTGCGTGTGCTTCCAACCCCATTTCAGGCAGAAGTCACCTGAGCCAGCTCTGCTCATTTAACTAGAACCTGACTAAGGAACACTCCTGGGAACAACAGGATGATTGGGTTGGTAAATGCCAGTGATGAAGTGATGAAAGGCAGGAGGTCACATCATCCTCAACATCTCCCCTTGCTCAGGATGCGAGTATCTACCTGTGGCCTCGTTACCTGTTAAAGTAACTCAGTCAGGGATTCGGCAGATTCTCCACTGCTCGAAACCTCAAGTCAAGACTGTATCTAAAAGATGGGTTTTAACTTGGAAAGACGCTTTGTGCTTGATGAACACATCATTAGATAACTCCATTTGGTTGTACAATGTTAGAAATCTCACCAGGCACCTCTGGCTTTCAAACACACAGGCTCTAGAAAGCGCAGAGGATTCTTTTTTTAGACAAGTTCCAGGTCTCCTTTAGAAGCTGGCCTTTAACTCAGCAATTCTCAAGATTTCAGCAAAAATTCCCCAACAGTTCACTGCCAGATGTGCCAACCCCATGCAAAGATAGTAGTCTGTGGGGTGTCTCTTTCTTTGGAGCAGTAATTTTCCAAGGCTGGCACAGCACCCACAAAGAAACCATGCTACCTTCCTCACCTTCTGGCACTGGGCTTGAGGTGCGGCACCAGCCACCATGGATCTACCCTGGTTCTTTGAGAAGAGCCCCCAAAAATGACCCCCAAGCCTCAACGCTCCAGAAAATGAGAAAACTTTGTTAAGTGACACTTTGAAAGACAGGTCCTGTTTCCGTCCACAGACTTCTACTATGAGAAAGAGCTCTGTGGACAGAAGGGTTGGCTGAAGTCACTGCAAGCTCAGTCAGATTCCAACAGACACGTGATTTTACCCTGGTTTCTCATGGACTTTTGCTGGGCTCCAAGCACCACAAAGGGCTTCAGGGAACACTGAAGGACTCGGGCTGGAACACAGTATCGATCAGAAACGTCAAGTCAAGACTTATCTCGACTCCATGCGAGTTGCAGGCCATTTGGCTCCATTAAGATGCTTTACATACCCAGTAACAAGGATTCAATGAGAAGACAGAGAAGAGGCATCCCCCAGGATGCTCGGTGACGAGGAAGCCATCAGATGAGATATGCTCGGATGCAGCCAGCCGCAGGACCAGCCTTCGCACCGCGGCGGAGGGTGACAACCCCCAGCACTAAGGTGACCCGGGGGACCCGAGCCGGTGGCCAGCGCAGCCCGGGGACACTAGCACAGCCCGCCCTCCCCGGAGGCTGAAGGAGTTCTCCCCCCACGCCAAGCACCCGGGCCGCACCCGCCCCGAAGCACGGACAGCTCGGGGCTTTGCGGGACCCAGGAGCGGAAGGCTCGGAGCCCGCTGAGGGACCACAGGGCCCGCCGGCGCCCCCTCAGAGCGGGCAACCGGGCCGCGCCCACACCCGGCCCCTCACGGGGGCAGGCCCTGCCGCACCCCAGGGCCCAGCCGGCCCCCGCACGGCCCCGCGGCAGGCCGCCCCGGCGCACCTGCTCGATAGCGGCCTGCACTGCGGGGGCCAGCTCCAGCGCCGCCTCCAGCCCGGCCGCCAGCTCCGGCTCGTCCTCCTCCATGGCGGCCGGCCGCTTCCGGGCCGCGGGGCACGCCGGGATACAGGAGGACACACCCTCTCCCCCGCGCCGGGCGTGGGGGGCGTGGCCTGGGGGAGAGGGGCGGGGTTTGGTTGGGCGGTGGCCCCAGGGAGGCGGGGCCTGCGGCGGGCGGGGGCGGGGCCTGCCGCCCGGCGGTGCGGGGCGCGT
>JAOXNO010000007.1:7093493-7117452 GCA_028565335.1 Limnodromus scolopaceus
CTACTTGCAATGGCACCCAGACTTTGGGGCTGCAGGCTTTCCTGGCCATTCTAGTGTCAGAATCACCTTTTCCCATCGCCTGCCGTGTCCCCGGGTGGCAGCAGCTGGCACAGCCACCCCCGTCCACGTCCCACGTCGCCGGGGTGCGGGGACAGAGCTCCTCCTCGCCATGGCAAGGCTTTCGGGGCGTGCACGGAGTAGGCGTCGAGTTGAAGTGGTAACAGCTCTCCTGGTGCAACCGTGCCGAGGCCACCACTCCTGCTCCTCAGCCCTTCTGGGGTGACGTTTTGGGGGGGTGACCTGTTTTTCTCTTCTCTGGGTTTCCAGGTTGGTGTCAACGGTCCAAGCCACGATGGCAACGGTGTCGGGGATCACGGTTGTTCTTAACTGCAAGGATGTGGTGCACGACAGGTAAATCCCACCCGAGAGCCTTGCTGTCCCATGAGGAGCACGCGGAGGCTGTGCTCGGCCAGCCCGCAGCTGGAGTGTCTCATGCCAAAGGCTTGCACGTACAAAGGGGAGAGGAAAACCAGTTTCATGTTCCTCTTTCCTCCACTTTGGGTGAAGGGTTGGGCAATGCACTGGCCAGGCACCCCCTGAAAGGCGCTGGCTTCTTCAGATCTGGGGCTGCTCTGCCAGCACGGAGGGATGGTCCCTGAGGATGGGCTGTAAAACGGGCCCATCAATGAGCAAAAAATAGACCTTATCCCTTCTAAAGGGGTAGGGAGTCCCCTTGCTGGAAGGTGAAATTGCTACTGAGTCAAGCAGATCTAGTGAGAACTGATTTTAGAGGTGCATCACCTTCTCTGTGCCAAACGGATTCTGAAGGAGTCCAGAAATGAGAAAAATCAGCGTGGAGTTTGCTCCGAAGGGAAAAAATCACATCGCCTTGTCCTCGGTGCTCTGAGATAAACTGCCCCAGAAGTGCCTCTCGGCCGGAGCGATAGCACGATCTGGGTCAGAAGGCTTAAAAACAGAGCTATTATCCAGAATAGCAGAGAAAATTGTGGGAGGGAAGAATATAATTATGCTGAGCTGGAATTTGACCGTCACATACCAGATTTTTAGAGTGACTTTTAGGGAGGGCTGCCCTCTCCATCGTCGCAGGCTTACCTTTAGCACACACATGTGAAATGTTCTACTTTGCTCTAGATGGTGAGATCGATCCAAATTGCTCAGTCCTGCTTAACAATGGCGACGTAACGAGTTACCTTTTTGCTCTAAAATAAAATACCTGCTGTGTAGATAGGGCAGATGATAAATCCCAGGCTGACACAGATGGCAGGCGCTGCTGGGACCCCTCCTTCTCCCTGGTGCTTTCCCCGGGTGCTCTCAAGGCCAACAGCTCAACGCGAACACTTTGTGGTCAGAGACCTAGATTTTCTTTGAATCTGGAGGAAATAGAGCCCAGTGCTCAGCAGGGAGGGCCTCGGAGAATGACAGCGAGACAGGGAGCCAGGAAGCATCACAAAGGTTGCAGTTAAATTTGCCAATTTATTTACACAGGCAGACAATCATTATATTGCTGGCATTATAATTGCCCTCTAAAGCCCTGGGCAAGTTTTGCAAACACAATAGCTGGTCACTTCCCCTCCCTGCTTTACATCACTTAATGTTTTTTTATCTGGAATAGGAACACATGTGACAATTATATTTTTTTTTTTCCTTGAGATGGCAGGAAAGCAAAAGCAGATTTTATTTGGGCCTCAAGCTACATTTCTTTAAGCAGCAGCGTAGGGTGGTGGTGTGGTGGTTGGGGTTTGGTTTTTTTTATCAGTATGATTTCACTCAGGACTTTTTAAGGAGCCTGGTGTCCCTGCAGAGCAGGGCTTGCTGCTGCCCGGATTGTGCAACCAGGATTCCGACATGCTTTGGGAACAGGCAGCTGCCTGCAATTATTTCCCAACAGACAAACGTCTCGCGGGGGTTTATTGCCTATATTAGATATTTTGCGCTTCACTCTCCGAAGTCCAGGCCAGGCAACTCTGAGCTCTCCGAGTACTTTCCAAACACTCCCCGGGTTAGGCAGCCAGCCCAAGCCTCGCGGCAGGCAGAAAGGACACAGTCTTGGAGCTTTTCTCCTGCCAAGCATCAGCTCTGCGTGGCCCAGGGCTGCTACAAATGTGTTGGATTAGTGCTAGATCCTAAGGGGTGCTGTGCCCCTGGCCCCACGTGGCAAACACCAGGCTGTGGGGCTAATCAAGATCCTCCCCGTTAGCGCCGTGTTTGTGCTTGGCTGGGCTGAGCTCGGCGCCTGGCACGGCCAAACGCGAAGCGGGGGCAGCTCTGAGGAGACGTCCTCCACGCGTACCAGGTACCTTTTCTCTGCTGAGCCAAATCAAGTTAAATTTTGAAGCTGATGGTAAGCTGAGAGGTGTCAGAATCCCCTGCTTCCGTTTCAGACCTAAAGACTCTCTCCCACCGTTCAGAGCACTGCGAGGTGCTCAGAGCCGTTGTGAAGCTCCTGTATGTGCTGCTCCTTCCCTAGGCACTGGCTGGCTGTAGAATACATCTGGGTCCTCGTTCCCTACATGACCTACGACATTTATGTCATGTACCTCTGCCACTGGCACAAAAGCATGGACAAGGGAGTGGCGGAGAAGAAGCACTCGCTGGCCAGCATTTGGAGCTTCCTCCTGCAGGAGCGGCTGATGGTGACCCACCACCTCTTCATCCTCATTGTGCTCACCCCCATCACCCAGGTAAGGGCTGGGCATGGCCGCTGTGAAACCCAGCCCACGAGGAGCCCTGCGTGGCTGCAAGGGCTTGCCATCAAGGCTGTGTCTGGCAAAGCATCTCTGCTGCCGGTCAGGAGCCTGTGGTGCTGGGTGTTAGATCCTGGCCACCTCTCCAGAAGGGCCCCGTACTCACAGCGGGCTTTATTTGCAGCATTTCAGGGGAGAGCTGGGGGACTTCTTCGTGGGCTGCATCTTCATCGCGGAGCTGAGCACACCTTTCGTATCGCTGGGCAAAATCCTCATGCAGGTAGGTGAAGAGAGATGGGGCTCAGGCCTGGGAACCTCACAGTGGTTTGCACCCCTTCCCTGCCCCAGGCTGCCCTTCTCCATCAGCCCCTGTTCATGCAGCAACTGGGCTGGGGGGGGGAAGGGTCTGAGATGGGGCAGCCCCAAGCTTCCCTACACTGCTGCCTTCCTCCTTGCCTCCTATTAGGTTCCTATCCCTTTCCCCAGTAAGCAGCATGCCCAGTAGCATCCCCAGACTGGGAGCTGTGCTGTGTCCTAGTGCTGCCCTCTCCTGTCTGTACCTCCCCCCTGCACCCCAGCCCTCTGCCCCCCAACACCTCCCTCCTTCATCCCTTCCCACCCTGCTTTCCTGCTCCCTCCTCCATCCACGCCTGCTGGGTGCTCGGCTCCATGCTCCCGGCACAGTCAGTGCTCGGGGAGCCATGGGGTGCTCACCCCACATTTGCCTTCTTCCTTCCCCAGCTCAAAATGCAGGACACGCTCCTGCACAAGGTGAACGGGATCCTCATCCTGGTGACCTTCTTCCTCTGCCGTATTCTCCTCTTCCCCTTCATGTACGCGGCCTACGGCAAGCAGGTGGGGCTCCCCATTTACATGGTGCCTTTCCGCATCCCCCTGCACTGCAACATAGCCAACGCCTCCCTCATCGCCCCCCAGCTCTACTGGTTCAGGCTCATCTGCCGCAAAGCCGCCCGCCTCTACGGCGGCTCGCCCACCGACAAAAGCAGATAACGGCTGGCAGCCACAGCCCAGCGTGGGGGGCTGAAAAAGGCTCAGCTCCCCCCCCCTCCCCAGCTCTTCCACCTTCCATGCCAGCACCGCGGGGACCACTGTGGAAGCAGAGTGGTGGAAGCAGCCATACCGCCGGGCTTTTTTAGCTGGAAGCAGCCTCACCATCTCCACCGCCGCACCAGGCAGCACCAGCCTGGGTTAGGAAGGTTTTCTTCCCACGCTGCTCCAGTGCCTTGTGTCCTCCCACCCGTGGGAGCCGGGGCAGGAGCCAGCGAGGAGGAGGAAGCCTGCCCATAAGCACGACATTCCTTCTGGGATTCAACACTGTGGCACCGAACTAACGGTTACACGAGAGGGGTTTGTTACAAACCTCCCCCCCGCGGCGTCTTTCAGGGCTGACACCAGACACCAGCACCCAGGGTGGCGTGAAGGAGCCTGCAGCCCGGAGGTGATGCTGGAGCGTTCCCAGCCCCACGCAGCAGCCCCTGGGGGCTCGGGGAGCCCTGTGCTGGACCTGCCGCAGCCCAAACTTAAGCCTCCAGCTCTTGTTTACAGCCTCCAGGCTGTGGCACGGTTCTGCACAGCCCGTTCCTGACCGTTACCCACTTCGCCTCTACACTACAGCAGCATTCAGCCTCTCAACCTCCCACCGCTGCCGGGATCAAACTCATTTAAGACTCCACTTAACCCAAAGGTGCTTTTCACTACAACCGTCTGGTGCCTGTGGCTGACAGTCCCGGGCTAGGGGGAGTCTGGTGTCCCCAGCAGGCTGGAGGGGAGAGAAGCTCATGCCAGGATAGAGAAACGGTTGTGCTGTCTCAGAGCAATGCTGGCAGGGCAGAGAGCCCAAGGCTGAAGGGCAGGATGGGGACAGGAGACTGCTAAGTCCCCATCTCTGGGCACTATGCAGAGCCCTTTGTTGGCAAGGGATGCAACTTTCAACCCTCTCCCCTAACTGCAGTTGCTTTTACTTGCCCCACATGCCCCCAGCAAATATGTGAAAGCCTAAATAGCACACCCTGCCCTGGTCTCCCACGCCGTGGGTACCAGTACAGCCTGAGCTCCGGTTCTATGGTCCATCTGTCCTGCCCCATCCCACTCCCTCGCAAGGCGAAGTCTGCCGAGGAGGGAACTGGGTCAGCGCAGGAGGAAACAGCAACCCCAGAGCAGGGCAGAGCCGTGTCCTTCATCAGTTCAGCCCATTTCCACCTTCAGTCACAGCAAAACAGGGACAGGCTTCCCGGCTCGCCCTGCACAGGCCTGAGCGGGTGCGTGCCCGTCAGACAGCAGCAGGCTGGTTCCTTCCCCGCAGCCAGCACAAGCCAGGACAGCCACCTCCTCCCTCCAGCCTCCCGCTCTCGCCTAGGGTCCCCCTGCACCAGCACAGCCCCCCTATGCCCAGAGACCTGCAGCCACTCTGTGCCTTTCATTCTGTCTAAAAAAAACAACAGCTGGAAGGGCCGAGGACCCAGTTACTTTTGGGTGTCGGATCTCGTCCCAGCCACAGCTGTATTCTGGAAAGACTGAAATAAAAGGGCCTCTACCAACATGCAGTGGGTTATTGCAGAAACACTACTGTCACGTTAACCACCGAGACCAGCTGATGTTATAAACCGCTTGCTACCCGTTAGAGATGTTTGTATCTCACTGTTTTCATTGCGAATAATGTGCCTTATGTAAGGAGGACAAAAAAAAAAAAAAAAAAAGCGCCAATGAGGCATCTCAGTTTGCACTAACACTGCCCTATTTACTGTTGCACCTATCAGAAGACCAATAAAGATTTCCTCTCTGAGTCACACCACTGGATGTCTCTCCCACGTGCCGTTCATTTCTGAGTGACAGGCAGGGTTACCGCTGCACACCCACCTCCGGGCAACACACACATTATTTATTTCCAAAGGCACCTGCCTGTCCTGAACTCACCCGACTCGCTGCCACGTGGTGAACCCAGCAACGCCCCCAGGACTAGGAGAGGGCCGGCAGCAGGGAAGCCAGAGGGAAATGATTTCCCTGATGCCGCTGGAGGCTGCTGGGCTCGCTCTCTATAAATCCAGACCGCCAGCAGGTAAGGCTGGAGCCACCAGACCAGCAGCCCCTGGGCTCTGGAAGAGCTGTTTGCACAACTATTCCCGCTGGAAAATGAGAGCGGCTGCTCCTACCCATCTTTACATGGCCCCTTCGTGGCTCAGACAGGTTGGGAGAAATAAGAAAGAAAATAAGATAAGGTTTATTACAGATCTTGCAGCTTTCCATGAAAGGGGTCCCCTGAGGCAGGGTCAGTGCTCTCCTCCCTTGCCCTCTCCAGCTCCTCAAGCCGGGTCCCCAGCCAAGTGGGCTCCCAGCTTGCTGAGCTTCTGCAGGAGGGGGCCACGCAGCACCTCGTCACTGACGTTGTCTGTGATGGACTCCAGGAAGTGCTTCTCGTTGGCTCTCCGCAGCGTGTTGCTGGGGGATGTATCGGCGCTGCTGAACACCTCGTACTGCGATAGGATCTCCAAAGCCACCACCACCAGTGGCTCGCTGCACCCCTTGTCCGGCAGCATGGCGGCGACGTGCAGCAAGTGGCAGAACATCTGGATGCAGATGAAGGACACCTCCTGTGTGGAGGTCCTGTCCTCGGTGGGGTGCAAGGGGGGCCCCGCGGTGTCCTTGACAGAGCCCAGCAGGTCTGTCATGCTACTGCAGTACAGCTGGACCACGTGGAGCCAAGCCTCTGCCGGCAGCCAGGTGGAACAGCTGGAGCTGCAGAGGAGCTGGAAGCCCCGCAGGAAGAGCACGGAGAACTGGAGGTAGCAGGCAAATGGCCGAAGGTTGAGCAAAGGCATGTACTGTACGTACTCCAGCGTGTACGGCACATGCAGGATCTGCCTCTGCAGCAGGTTTTCGACCACCTGCACGAGCCCCTTCCATTCACTGTGGCTGCACCAAGGGAGGACCTGTATAAGGGCCACCAGGAACCCTTTGCTGAAGAGATTCACTTCTTCAGGGTTGTCCACGTTGACCGTGAGGAGTGTCAGCATCGTCTCCCTGAGCACTGTGGACACACAGCAGCACTCCATCCATGCCAGGAGCCCACTGCCCGGTCCATAAGCTGGCAAAGGCTGGGATGTCCACTCATCCTCAGGAAGCATGCAGACCTCAAACAGTGTTGCCGGGACCTCATTCTTGAAGTGGTCTCCGTAAAGCTTCTTCAGCCGAAGACCAATGGTCCAATCCAGTGATGCCACCTTCCTGTGAAGCCAAGCCAGTGACTGGACCCACAGCTCAGAGGAGGGAACAGTTTCTGGTCTTACCACCTCACAGAGCTGGCAGAGGATGTTCAGCAGCAGGTCTTTGGTCTCCAGTGAAGGGAAGAGCTGGTCCCTAGGCTGATGCCAATACTTTGTGTAACCATCTAGAAGCTTGCAGAGGCTGAGGAGAAGCGGGAACGGGTGACAGGACTTGATCCAGTGCTCTTCTGAAGAGGACTGTATCCCCAAAACCTTACTGAGGATCTGCAGACTCAGCTCAGTTTGATCAGAGTCTGATTTCAAATAGGGAAGGACAAAGGCTTTGGTCACCTCTGCAGGTGACACAAGTGGGGCAGCTGAGCTTGGCTGCATGAGGAAGGCCAGAAACTCAAGGAACTGCTCCTCTTCCCTCACAGTGGAAAGCCTCCCCCATACTGCCTCCTCCAAACACCTCACCACCAGGCTGCATGGCCTGCCTGGATCGTTGGTGGTCTCCAGGAAGCTCAGTGCTGGGAAGGAGCAGAGGATTTGTGCGAGGAACTGGTGCGCTCCTAGATTGACTACAGCAAGATTACAAACCTGCTTCACCGTGGCCTCGGGGTACAGCAGCATGAGCCTGGCCACAGAATCCACAGCCCTGGTCAGGCCTTGATCAGACACGGTCTTCGTGATCTGGTTGAAAGTCACATTCAGATCCTCCTGGAACCCCTCCATAACAACCGTCAAGTTCAGGGACAGACCTGGCCCGCCCCAGGATGTCAGGACACCCGCGATCACTTTGTTTTTGTCAGTTAACGAAAGCTCAGTGTAACACTCCACAATGGCTTTGGTCACTTGCATCTGCAGCTCTTGGGCCTCCTTGTCTTGGCGGGACACGGCAAAGTTCACCAGCGTCTCCAGCAATTCCAAAACTAGCTCTGGTTTCTGGAAGACAGCTTTGTTTTTCACAAAGCAGTCGACCCAGTCCTTTGAAAAGGCCCAGGTCTTTTCAGAAGCAAAAACGGAGCACATCTCCACATGCCTGTCCAGCTTTTGCTCAATGATTGCCATGGCAACTGAAGACACAAGGCTGGTGTCCAGATCCTTGCCCTTCAGGTTGCCGCTGATCTCCTTAAGAAAATCTTTGGTGATCTGTGTCAGCTCTAACACTGCCTGTGTCTCACCCTCGTGCAGGTCTCTAGTGTCCGAGAAGCAAACCAGGTTCTTCCTGAAAGTGGTAAGAGTGTCCAGAAGCCGGTAGCTCTCATAGCAGAGCTCCTCAGAGCTGTTCAGGGCATGCTGCAGCTCCTCTTCCCAGGCATGCAACAAGCTGCAGAGAAAACCCAAGCCAACAAAGAGCTCCCCACGAGACAGCTTGGCCGTGGACAAGAGGTTCAGGCTTCTCTCTGCTTCCTTCACCTTCTCATCCAGCCCCCTGAGGTAGAACTGGCTTTCAGTGTCCCTGGTCCAGAGGTTGACCACAGAGCTGACCTTGTCCAGGTACTCTGCAACAGGGAGGGTGCTGCCCTCTGGCTCTAGCTCAGTGAACACAGACAGCAGCTCCACCAGGTTGGCCAAGGCATAGCACTTCATGCGGGGCAGAGTGATGCTCCTGTAGGTTTGCTTTAACCCCTCTATCAGGATCATGAGCAAGCTGGTGGCAGCAGGAGGGCGATTCAGAGAGCTAGGGTCACCCTTGAACCTCTTTGGGGGCTGGAGACCATCATCCAGACAGGTCTCACAGCCATGCTGACGTATGAGAGTGCTGAACGTAGAGACTGTTGTATCTTCCCGTCCCTCCTTGTGTTTCATCACCTCCCACCACACGTCCAAGAAGAACCTGATGTCTGACGGGGACGTCTCACTGGCGATGTACTCCACCAAGCGCTCCAGCTCGCTCTGGCACACATCCTGGGGCAGCGCCAGCAGCAGCTGCACGAAGAGCTGGGGTGCACCGAGGGCTTTGACCAGCTCGAAGAGGACGGTATGGTTAAGGTCGGGGATCATGCTGCCCACGGAGAAGAAATCATCCTCCTTCCATCCCTGGTCCAGTGAGGTGGCCGGTGGGGCCGGCAGCAGGACTTTAGCCCAGACGATGGCTACCGCCTCCTTCTTCCAGAGGCTGTGCTGCAGCGGCGAAGGGCAGCGGGCCCCGATTTCCCCCAGGGCGTCGGTGATAGGGGGTCCCACGCGTGGCCAGTCGGCTTTGCGCAGCTCCCGCAGCGGCCGCGGCTGGGTGAGCCGGGCGGCCAGCAGGAACCCGCCCTGCAGGATGGCCGTCTCCTCGCACACGCCCCACGGTCCTGCGGGGAGACATCGTTACCTCGGCCCGCTCCCGCCGGCCTCCCTCTCCTCTCCCCACCCCGACACCCCGCTCCCCCCGGCTCCCGCACCCACCGGGCTCCATGGCGGCGGCGTGGCCCACCCGCGCCTGGCGCGCTCTGACCTCACCACGGGCAGCCCCGCCCGGTCCCGCAGCGCCCCCTGGCGGTCCGGCGGTGGCGGCGCCGCCGCCTGCCCGCCTCCCCCGGCCATTCATTTGCCTGCAGGGGAAATCGAGAGCCTAATTAAAAAGAGAGAGGGACTTCCAGCCGGCAGCTGGAAAAAAAGGCACTCAAACCGTCCTCCTGAATCGGTTTTATTGGTTTAAGGGCGACACCGGCGAGCGGCAGTGCCAGTTTCGGGGGCACAGCTTATGCATGACATTTTTAATTTGACAGAAAATTGTCATCGAACTGGAATCAAGAAACTCAAGCAACAAAACAAAAAAATCACAGAAAGGAATTTTTCCCTATTTGAACTCGGCATATTCAAAACAAGTGCTGGCGTGCCTCGGCGACTGCTAACGCTGCTGATTTTGCCTGCTTTTCTCTGTGACACTTATTCAAGGTTTTCACAGGGAACGATTACACAGCAGGCAGCGTGCCTGGCGCGGACAACGCTGGCGATGACTCCCTGCTCTCCCAGCCCTTATTCCACTAACAAAAGCAGAGTGGCTTAATTCCGACAGAATAAACCCTTGAACTGTTACTAACAAAGGCAATTTCTCATCAAAAGCTAACTGCAAACCCACAATATATTTATTTAAAGCCGCCTCCCAGCACCTCAGGGACAGCACGGCGCTGCTACACGCCCTGACGCACAGCTCTGATCCCGCCTGGAATGTGGAAGGCTCCGTGCGCTGCCATCAGGAGACGGGTACACGGGAGCTTGGTACAGGGTAGAAACCACATCAATGACATGCCCCCACTGAGAAGCACACCACGGGCTTCTCGAACAAGCATTTCACCTCAAAAGCAGAGGAAACACCTTGGAATGAAAACAGGGTTTGTTCCAGAGCAGGACATTCACGTGCTTTAGCGAGGTAATTTTTCTGTTCCCAGTAAAGAGGCATTCACTACGACAGCTCAACTCCGACACTTTGCCACAGAAACGGAGTGCCTGTGAGACTCACAGCCACTGCCACCTGAAAAATCTCTTCTCCAAGCTGCAAATCCAGGATGGCTAAAGTCACTTTGTTAGATATTTTAATAAACCTAGCAACTTCTTTTTCAAGTATAACAACAACAGAGAAATTTGATTTTTTCCTCTTAACCGACGGCCTGGTTTTGAAGCCACTTGCTCAGCCTGCTCCTTTTTGCAGGCTGAGCAATTTTTTTTTTTTTTTTGAAGGAGAATATGCCATTTGCTTGAAAGCAGAGAGTCGCAGGAAGAGACACAAGCTTAAATCAAAGAAACTGATTGCATGGGACATTACGGCACCCTCTTGCTGGGAGGGATAATGCAACACGTTACAGGATTGGCGTTTCGCTCGGATAAAAACCAAGGCATGAACAAACGAACAGTCCAGTCCCTTTTCCCCAGCTAAGCAGAAGCCTTCTTCCTTTTTTTCTCGGCAAACCATTTGTCACTGTCGTCCGCCGCCATGGCCTGCACAAAAAAAAGCATTGACATGTCACCAGACGCCCGGCTGCTCACACTTACCAGCCTCTCCCACAAACCCCGACACTTTCTAATGTGGAAGAAAGCTATTCTGATGGCTAAGTTACTTTTTTTACATACTGATAAGGAAAACAGACACTGAAAACCGATGCTCTCTGCCACAGCAAATAAAAAGACAATCTGGTAATACGAGTGCAAAACAGGATAGTTTAAACACAGCCTTTCCACAGAGCTCACGCTCCACGCCAGAGCCCCTCTGCCTCGGGAGGACGTCCAGCTGCGCTGACTTTACCACAGCTCACAAATCATTTTCTGGAGTAATTTACACCAAAGTGTTACTGACGCGTCCAGCAAGACACAGCATCACCCAGTTGCCTGGAAAACTCTAGCCAGGATGCTAAGTGAACCTGAGCTGAGAGACTGTAGGACTTGCTCCACAGAAAAACTCCACATGGAATGAAAATTAACATTCTATGGGGGTCTACAATCAGGAAGAAAACGAATGTGCAGAGAGCATTACTTACGTCATCTAACAATTTGTCACCATTAGGGTCCACCTTGGACAGATCTCGGAATGCTTCATCTCCCACGAAACAGATTTCATGGCCATCCTAAAACAAGTTCAGCAGCAGGTAAGTTAGATAAATGGCAGAGAAAAATTTAGATCTAATTTAATTGCTATTTCCAATACTACTCACAGGATCAGCTAAAATAATCACTTGCACTGTGGCTTTGCCAGGTGTGTCCAAGCTAACTAGAGGCGTTAAGATCTTCTGATTCTCTTTTTTCATCAATGTTTCAATCTTTGGCAACTTAAATGGGAAACAAAAATCAACCCCAGTCAGGTGAAGATCAGATGCATTCAGGTCGTTCTCATTTACAGTTCCCTGATACCCACAATTCCATGACATTCCCACTGTGACAAATGCAAACAAAGTATGTGCTCAGTATTATTTTGTTCCCATCTGAGGTATTTTGCTAATACTTGAAATCAATCTCCCATGAGTCAGCTCTGGGTAATGAAAGGGATAAGGGAAAGGTGATCATCACCTCGTCCTTTGCACAGGAGAAGGCGATGCGCCCAAAGGCTGTCCCATGATCTACTGCTCCTCCAACAGCCTTCAACTCCAGCTTGCACTGAGAAGTGGAAAAAAGAAAGCTTGACTTGCAAGGACTCTGTTCTGTGTTATGTTCACTCCAACTTTTCACAGATGCAGATGATTTTATAAAATCACCCATAAACATATTTCCCACATGCCACAATAACTGGAGCAAACCACAGCTTTTTTTTTAAAAAAAAAGCATTTAAGTGTATGCAAGCTTTAATTTAAGTGCACAGAATTAAGTGCTTTAATTAAGAGCTTTTCTTTCCTTTAAGATTTTGTTCTCACGAAATGAGAGGTTTCTACAATGAGACGCAACTCTTAAAGATCAGAACTGGAAAGTTTTTTAAGGACTAACCTGGTCATCTGCATAGCCTAGCAATGCCCTTTGTTTTTTCTCATCCTCCTCATATATTTTCATCCCGAGCAAATTAGACCAGTAGTTAACAGACTTCTGCAGATCAGAGACACCCAAGGTTACCTTTAGCACAGGATCTGAAACATTGCAAAAATTTGAAATCAGTTTACAAATAAATAGACTGTAGTTTTAAATGCACGGTTTTACATTCTTGAGAAGTTAACAAAAAAATAACAAAACCCCGCTCCGTTTCATAAAACACCACCTAGACAATTGCACAGCCTATTCTAATTCCCAATTCGTAAATCTCTCTTGAACACCAGTAAGAGTGAGCGTGTGTTTCACCTTGCTTGACTTGCTCCTTGTCTTCCAAGTAGAACTTGTATCCCCCCGGGGCTTCAGTTTCAAATACACCAGCTGTGACTTCTTTGAGAGGCCACCCCATCTTCTTAGCATTGCTAACGGCCCGGCCGGACACAAGCGTTATGCCCTAGTGAGAACAGAACAGGGCACACACAAAATTCATAGAGCAGATGCTGCCTAAGTCCTACCTTTCAATAGTCTGCCTCTACAAATGACCAGAAACAAACTGGATTATTTTTCATAACAGACGGACCGTATGATCTCCCAAAAACTGGGTGTCTTGCTCCTATCGAGTAAGTGAAGTCTTACTGCACATCCCACATATATTTGGAATGCATTAATCTACCCTTCCTTCAGACCAAAAGGAAACAAAAAGCTAAAGAATTTAAAACTCTGATTCGATGCATTGTACAGAAACAGAAAAACAAGTTCCTAACTGTTCTACAAGGTTAGGTAGGAATCTGTGGCTCCAAGCGGCTATTTCTTGACACCCCGCAAACCAGGGGAAGAATATTAGCTCAGGGGAAACAACAAGCAAACACGTTACATGTATTCGTAGAAGAAACACAAGAGATCTTCATTGGCTATAAGCTAATAAAGAAAAAAGAAGTAAGTAATACTAAATGAGTGTTTTCCTACAAAAAGATCCTTCTTAGCTAACCATTCTACATTACATCTGCCAGCAAAAACCTGCTCTTCTACACACACAGCAACTGAGTTGGAAGGTGCTCAAAGAAGTGTTTCCTGGATCCTAAGCGCGCACAAAGCTGCTCTAGTTTCTGCTCTTCCAACTTAGAGACAGCCACAAATGCCTGAATAAGAAGTGCTTAAGGGACTAAACAGCATAAAAAACAACTGGTACAACTTACATGCTGAGCAGACTCCTAATCATAAAAATAGAAAATACTTATCATAAAGAAAAGATTTTGCCACTAAGTGTGGTACTTACCAGAAAGTCATTGCCCAGGCGATATTCTCCAATACCATAATTGTAAGTCAATTCTGCAACAAAGTGGTTGTCTTCTGGCCCATAGCCCACCATCGTTTTGCTCCATTTGCCATCATAAGGGCTGGAACATCCATATTTAATTGACATAAGAATTAGAAATAAACACCCAGAACTGCAATTATTAGCGTTCCAAGGAAGAAATGCATCTCTTGAGTAAACAAATGGCACAGGTAATTCAGTAGCCTCCCACCAAGTAGGAGCTGATACCTGTAAAGGATTCTTACCGCAGCTCAGATCACAGGCACCTCCCCTGCCCCGTCAATAGTTTTGACCTCGGGCTGCCACCCACAACCATGTGATAAAGAAACAATTATACCTCCTTCTTAACAGCTGAGATTTTAAATGCAGAAGCTGCTCATTAGCTGTAATTATCTGAGCACTTCCTTATTGCAAAGTAGGAAAAGTAAGCATCTAGGCACCAGATTGTAAGGTTCATGAAGAAAGACAAAAGCCTATGGGGCTACCGGGGGGAATTTTTAACTCAAGACCCTAGACAGCCCCTTGCCTGTAAAAAATCCAGTCTAATTAAATGTAATTCCAGAAAAGTTTAGAAATAGTTTTATAAAGCTGAATATCAGTCTATAGCAGATTACAGCAACAGTTGTGTTTCAATGTAAACATCACACCTATTCAAAAAGGGGAACTGTTGATTCTGAGGCAAGTACTTAAAAAAAACCACAAAAAACCAAAAACTAAACCAAATCAACCCTACCCTTATTTTACCCATAAAAAAAGGAGACCTGTCTGGTAGTGACTGGCAGGGGTTTTATGAGAAACACGGCCTGGTGAGAGCAGCCAGGCCCTACTCACCCGTTGCAGCTGGCTTTGCACCCCTCCTCGAACTCCTCGTGCCTCAGCACCTGATGGCGGAGAGCCGAGAAGGAGGAGGTCAGCGCCGAGAAGACGCCATCCCCCTTCTCCTCAGCAGACCCTTGCCGGGCCCAACGCCGCGCCGGCGGCCCTGGAGCAGGCAGGGGGGCGAAGGCCGGAGGGGAGGAGAAGCCCCCGTCCTCCTCCAGCGGAGCCGGGCCGGGTGAGCCCTGGGGCCACCACGGTTGAGGTGGGCGACTGCACTCCCCCCTTCCCGCCCTTCCCCTCAGGGTCCACCGCGCGCGCTCACCCTCATGCCCAGCAGCTCGCGGTAGAAGCGCGCGGTGCGCCCGCGGTCCCCCACTTTGAAGACGAAGTGCAGCGCCCGGCGGGCCGCCATGGCGCAGCGGTGACGTCACCCGAGCGCGACGTATCCCTCCTCCCCCCCCTCCGCCTCCTATCGTCGCTGGGGTGGTGACGGAGCAAGATGGCGGCGCTGAGGAGGCTGGGCCGATCCCTGCTGCGGCCCTGCTCGGTGGCGGCGGAGGGCGGGCGGCGAGGGGTGAGGGCGCTGCGGAGGAGCCCCGTGCGGGTGCTGCCGCCGCAGAAGGAGCGGAGGGCGGCGGCCGAGGAGCGGCAGAGTCCCCAGGAGCCCCCCCCGCCGCCGCCGGCGGTGGAGCGGAGCTCGGCCGGGCCGGGGCTGTGGTACGAGAAGGCGGCACCCGGTGACAGGAGGCTGGGGTGAGGCGCGGGTGGCACCGCGGAGGGAGGGAGATGGGCCCGGGACGCGCTTCGGGGCTGCGGGAAGCTCCGAACCCCCGGTAGAACCCCCCCGACAGCTGCTCGGTGTCACGTCTGCAGAATTTGGGTCAGATTGTGATACTTGGGGGTTCTGGATAGCGACTGATATTATAATGCTACTTACAGCCTGTCTAAAGACACCGTAGAGCCTTCCGACTTCCCAGTAGCTGGCAAACCTCAGGCTGAAGGTGGTGTTACCATCACAGCTGTTTTCTCTGATTAACTTCCCTGCAGAAAAGTTGTGACTATCGCCAAATCAAAGAAGTTTCGGGATCATCATGGGAAGGTTCTGCTGGAGGGTCACAGGCTGATCAAGGATGCCCTGGAGGCAGGAGCTGTGCTGCAGACTCTCTTCTTCAGCATGGTGGAGCACCTGAAGGAGCTGCCCGAGGCAGAGCTAAAACGAGCCAACTTAGTTAAGGTGAAATTTGAAGACATTAAGAGCTGGTCTGACCTCGTAACTCCTCAGGGGCTTATAGGTAAGTTGCCTTGGAAACAGTCACAACACTGCTCAAAGGGAAACTTACGTAACGCTTAATAAGTGGATAACGACTATCTCTTCATAACCTTCCCCTAGACGTTCTGGAAGTGTGTCAAGAGTGGCACAAGTTGGGAGAATTCCCTTTTCCTTGGCCTGCTGTGGTAACTGTGAAAGTGGCTTCTAGAGTGCATTGGAAGTTCTAATGCTCATTTTTAATAACCCATTGCTTAATCTCTGCTGGGAAATAGGTATCCTTGTGAAGTGATGAACTCTTCTCAAACTTCTCTTAAGCAGTGCTTTTCTTAATGCTTTCTCCAGCTCTTCTGTAGTGAGATTTGGGCCAATTAAGTGAGAGACAGCCCACTCCTTGGGGGAGTCAGAAGCCTGTCAGTACTTTGTCTCCTCAGGGATCTTTTCCAAGCCCAACCATGCCAAGTTGTCTTACCCTGCTGCTCAGCTAACCAGCTCCTTGCCACTGCTCCTCATCTGCGACAACATCCGTGATCCAGGAAACCTGGGGACTATTCTGAGATCTGCAGCAGGAGCAGGCTGTGAGAAAGTGCTGCTCACCAAAGGTAAGAGCCTTTCTCTGGGGAAGAAAAGCTCAGTTTGAGTATGTTGCGGGGTAAGGCAGGGAAAAAGACGTGCTCCAAGATGTTGTTTGCAAGAGTTTGTAAGCAGTGCCTGGCACAGACATGATTTGCTGTGGGCAGCAGCTACTGTATCTGTACTTTTTGGAGCTGCTGCACTGTCACTGTTTTCCCTGCTTTCGTCCCAGGCTGCGTGGATCCGTGGGAGCCGAAGGTGCTCCGTGCAGGCATGGGGGCTCACTTCCGCCTGCCCATCGTCACCAACCTGGACTGGGAATCTGTTCCCAGCAACCTTCCTGCCGGCATCCGGGTCTGTGTGGCCGACAACAAAGACCCAGGTGCTCAGGCTGAGACCGTGTCCCTCCCGAGGGCAGCCAGTGGGGCCGGCTCTGCTCCTGGCAACCTGAAACCTCACATGAAATCCAAACCCAAGGCTGCTCCCAAGCGCGAGAATGAGGAGAGAGCAGCGAGTGTCTGCGTCCCAGAGCTGGCTGCGCAGTATTACTATGAGAATTGGACACAGACTCCAGTGGCAGTGGTGATCGGCGGAGAGACCCACGGTCTGAGTCCAGACGCGCTTCACCTCGCTGCCAGCACCGGGGGCAAGAGACTGGTCATTCCCGTGGTGCCAGGCGTGGACAGCTTGAACTCCGCTATCGCTGCTGGCATCGTGCTCTTCGAGGGGAAGAGGCAGTTGCTGCGCAGGCACAAGCAGGAAGACGAAAGGCAGAAGTTCCCCATAGTGGGCTGAACTGCTGAGGCTTGAGTGCTGAAGAAGCATCTTTTCCCTTTGGCGTGCTGTAAAATTAATAAAGGAGCAGCTCGGGCTGTTTGGTTTGCAGTAAATGGGTATTAAAGAGCTCTGGCAGTGTTGGAGCTGTGCCCCCATGAGAGTGTGGTTCCTGGCCGAGCCCGTGGGCTCTCTGGCCGCACGGTGATGCTAGTGAGAAGGGAAAAGCCGGTGGGTGAGGGCTCTCGCCTTGCGGACAGCCAGCTCCCCTCTCACAGCAGATCTGGGGAGGCCTCGCATCCCTTGCTGTGGGGTCAGGACACAGCTGCCAGAGCAGCATTCATGCTGGCCCAGCCAGGATGCTGCTGACAGTGTGTGTCCTTCCTCTCACAGCCCCGGGCTGCGCAGCCTGGCTGTTGCTGGTGGTTTTGGGGTCAGAAAGGCCAAAGAGTGGCCACCTGAATGGGATGTGCTTGTGCTTACCAAAACTTGTGCTCTAACAAACGATGAGAGCACCACACCCATCCTGCCGTGGGTGCCTGTGCCCACCAGGCTGGCCCAGGTCTAGCTGCTGTGTGGGGTGTCCAAGCTCCGAGATCCAGTGCTCGTGACCGTGCCGCTGTCAGGAGGTGACAGTGTCTGTCCCCGCACAGCTGCTTGGGCACTGCTTGCTCCAGCAGCTGGGTCTCAGCGTGGATGAATTATGAATGAGGGAGGGGAAGGGTGGAAAAGGAGCTGTGAGCACTGCTGCTTGCTGTCACCGTTCCTCAGATGGTGACAGGTACTGGCCCCCCAGGGAAGGAGACCCCAAGGACAACAGATCAGCTTGCAGCAACTCACCTCCATGGGTCCGGGATGTGCCACACAGCCCTAATCATGCTGGAAGCTCCTGCCCAGGCTGCCATCCAGCTTGCTGTGCGTTTAAAAGTGCCTCCTCTACTCACTTCAAGTCACACAACCAGCTACTTGCCGCCAACCGACTCTGCTGGCTCTGGTTTCCCATTAACCACAGTGAAATAATTCATATGGTCTGCTCGAGAAATGGCCAGAGATGGAGATTCAGCCGCTTCCGTGCCCCAACACCATATCCAAGGCAGCACTACCCGGGCTGGGTGTGCTGGCAGTGGCATTACCTTGAGCCTGAAACTGCTCCAGCTCAGCAATTCCATCTCCAGAGCGCTGTTCCAGCCCCAGTCTCATCAAATTGACCCCAAATGACTCAATTCTCAGGCAAAAAAAAATTGCTGCTTTGCTCCAGTTCCTACCGAGCGGCTCCCAGAGCGGCTGTTGCAGCGCTGAGCTCATCGCCAGCCTGAACTGCAACGTTCAGAGGGGAATACGGGTTCTCCCTCTGAAAGAAGAAAAACCCGAGCTGCTGCGTGACAAAATGCTACAGACCCTGTGGTCTTTCAAACCACAAACCTGTTGCAATTGTCCTCAAACCAGCAGGCAGCCTGTGCGCGCGCTGGGTGGCAGTGGGGGGCTGGAGGTGACGCTGCTGCTCAGCCGCTTCCATGCAGCTTGAGTCCAGCCCTTAACCCTGCAGTGGGCAACTCGCTGAAAAAAAAGCTGTTTCCTCAAAAATCTCCAGTAAAGGGGCTAGGAGGTAATTTAGGGTGGGTTGCTCACAGCCCAGTGCCCAGGGAGGCTGCTCCTCCACCATCTCACCCGTCAGTTAATCACCACCCAACAGGAGAGTTTCTGAAACATGCGAGACACAGGGTGGGTTTATGCAGTTCCAGCCCATCTCAGGTGGGCTCCCTCTCCCCGACGGCAGGACGCGGCAATCGGCACCTCCGGGGACGAGGTTATTATAACGGTTTTATTACAAAGTTCCAATCACCATGTACAGTTTTTACAATGTCACTTTTCGGGGGCTCGGCTGTGCTGCTTGGGTTAGGGAGGGATTCTTTTTTTTTGTTGTTGTTTTTTTCTTTTTTTTTGTTTTTTTTGTTTTTTTTTTTTTTTAAAGAACAGCACCATTAATGTTGGGTTTGGGACACACCTACGAAAAACAGCTCGATCAACTAACATAGAGGGGAGAGGACAATTCATACCAGAGAGAGGGACAAGAGGGGACAGGGAGAGCACAAGGGAGAGGTGAGGGCAGCCCGATGGTGGTCCTCCTCCTGGGTCAAGAGAGGGAGGGAGGGAACATCCACCCATCACAGGTGGATCGGGGGGTGACCCCCTCCCCCCCCTATACACACAGTCAGCAGCACCTAAGGCTGCCGGTGCTTGGGGTGGGAGGTGGAAAACCCACCCAGAAAGGTCTCACCCCCAGGAGGAAGAGCCTGGCTGCACCGTGGTCTTTCAGAGGTTGTCAGCAGTTAAGACTTTGTCTCGGCCTCGTCAAGGCACTCGCATGGGAAAGTCAGACGGGCCAGGGGCAAAGGGGACAGTTGCCTTATTGCTTCCTTAAAAGTCATTTAGTCAGCAGGGGTGGTAGGAAAGGAAAGAAGGGGGGAGAAGGAGAAGAAAAGAGCCCCGAGAACCCCATCCACTGCCTGATGCATACGTTGGGAAGAACACCATGCAAAAAGGTTTGCCTGCTAGCTAGTGCCGTGTATAAAGTAACGATACGGTAACAGTTCTGGCCTGGTTATTAGAGAATATATCACCATGAAGCACAAGCGAAGTCTCCAAACGCCAACGACTCCCTGCTGAAAGTGCATCTCAAGGAGTTTGCTTAGGAGAAGGATTCACTGCGTAGAACAAGGCACCACAAGAAGGTTGGATACTGGGTCGGGCGTGAGGACACGCTGGAGAATCCACGAGCGGCGGAAGAGAGACCTAGTTTTAAATAACGTCTGTTGGTGTAGAAGCTCCCTTAGATGGGCTCGGGTTTTAGCTTGTCTGCTAGAAAGTCGCTGACAAAAGCTTCCACTATCTCGGGCGTGATCTCCTCCACATCCATCACGTACTTGGCCCGGGCTGACATGTCCAGGATGGTGAGCAGGGGGGCAGCCTCGGGCAGGTTGGTGTAATCCCGCAGGGAGTCGGTCATGTCGTCCTGGAGGCCAAAACAAGAGGGAGAGAGGAGCCATCAGCACAACCAGGAGCAGTTTGCTGCTTTCACACCATGCTCCAGCCCACGGATATCTCCTGAGTGCTTGGGCCTTGCACCACCATTGCAGGACCATGACCACAGCAGGCAACACCCACCTTGCTGCCTGCTCCGCATCAAAACCAAACCGGGCTGATTTATCCCAGGCTGGGATGGGACCAGGCACTCCTCCAACCTCTTCCACTCAGGACACAGCTCCCAGCACCCCCAGAGCGACCCACCACCCTGGATCACCACAGAGCTTCTGGGAGAGGAGCACATTTTGGCATCTGTAGCTCAGGAGCTGGGAACTGGATGTAGGGACTCACCAGCCCTCTGCCAGCAGAGCCATGGCCTTGCTGCTCACTGGGGCAGATGTGGAAGGGACCTGGAGCAAACCAGAAAATGGGAAAGGGATGAAGGTCTGAGTGTTCAAGGCCAGGCTGGATAGAGCTTTGAGCAACCTGCTCTAGTGGGAGGTGCATTGGAACTAGATGATCTTTAAGGTCCCTTCCAATCCAAACCATTCTATGATTCTTTGAGCCAATGCTGAAACCCCACCGGCAGGTCCAAACGCCGCAGGGTTCCTTAGCAGGGAGCTGCTCACCAGGGAGAAGGGCTGCCTTCCCTCCGGCTGGCACAGCACAGCTCTGGGCGAAGGGGAAAAAAACCACTCTGTCTCTGCTGGGGCTCTGCAGCACAAAACCCGGCGCTGGGGCCATTCACCTCCCACTGATGGCCAAGCCCACAACGTGCGGCATCCAAAACGGGGGGCGTTCCTCCAAGCCCCCACCCAAGGGCAGTCAATAGAAATCAATCAGTCTGGGTAGCGGCTGGTGGCTCTGCGGCACACGGCGGCGGCCGCTGGGTAACTCCTGTCGCGCCTCCCCTTCCATTGCAGGGGTTTCTGGCGCAGCCGGACCACGTGGCGGGGAAGGGCGAGCAGGGCTGGGGGGCTCGGCAGCCCCCCACCCTTCCCGCCTCCCATCCCAGGTATCGGGATGCCTCGTCCTTTATCCCGTCGCCCGCAAAGGGACCAAAAAAAGGGATCATTTTTGCATTTTTAATCAATGCAAAACCAGCCCAGACGGTGCTGGGAGAGGAATGGGAGGCGCCTGCTCCGGCCATGGCTGAGCTGCTTTGTGCATGGGGGCCGGCGGAGACCTGGGGCCAGCGCTCCCAGCTATTGAGGTGACGGATGAATGGGACGTGCTGGACGCTCCCCATTCTTCGGCCCAGCCGCTGCAGGGACGTCGGGAGCCGGATGAATAGCAGCAATGTTTCAGGGAGGAAAAGGCTTCACAGGCTCTGGGGGAGGGGGGGCAGGTCCTGGACCCTCCCAAACCAGCCTTTCCAACAAGGGGCTTATTCAGGGGCGCAGGGCTGAGCTGGGATGCTCGGAGACCCGTTAAGGCAGTGGGAGTGGGAACGCCTGCCTGGAAGGGGCCGACGGGGCTGTGGGAGGTGGTGGTGGGGGCCTGCATGGTAGGGGGGGGCCAGGGTGCGGCGGTGGGGACCCTTTTGTGCGCAGGGTGGCTCCGGAGGGCCCCGCTTGCGGCACACTGCGGCTGTGACGTGAGCGTGGAGGGACGGAGCAGGCGCATGGACACGCAGCTGCTGTCACCTGCCCAGGCAGCACCTCGGGAGGGGAACCGCAGGTCTGGGGGGGCCTGGGAAAGCTTTTTCAACCCTTACACAAAACCTTTCTCATTTTCAAGCCTGCAGCAGGGCAAAACGCCTGTGCGGGGGCAAAGGGAGGCCAGAAGCCCCATTTTCTCATTTCCCCTTTTCTCCAGCAGATTCCCGGTTCCAAGCACTGCAGCCTGAACATGCCCCGAACACCATCCCAGCCACCAACAGCATGGCCAGCTCAGGAAACAGCCCTCATTTCACAGGGGAACAGGCGAGTGACACCATCAGCCGAGCCTCAGGGTAGGGCAGAGCAGAGCTGGGCCAGCAGTGGGAGCACAGCCACATGCCATCCCGCTGCTCTCCGAGTGGCCCCTGCCCGCTCCCAGAGGCCATTTTGTCCGGCATCACCCACACACCACAATCCTGTGGGACTGGGGATGCCTCCTGCAGGCTCCCCCTTAGGGAAGAGGCTGGAGCACCGGTCCCTGTCCTCCTCCTGGGGTGGGAAGGAAGGCGGCAGCAGCACCTCAATGAGGAGCGCAGCACCAGCTGGACCAGCTGAAACCCAAACCCCGTCTCCTCTCCCCCTGCCCAAGCAGCTTTCCTGCCTGCACAGCCTCAGGGTTCAAGGGGGCAGCTGGTGGCTCCCTCCCACCTTCCCCAGCCCCTCTCTGCCCAGCCCCAGCAGCTCCCTCGCCTGCCTTAAGGCTTTTCCACCTCTGAGCAAACGCAGCTGGGACCCCTTTGCCACAAGTAATATCCAGCAGTAAGTGCAGGGGACTGAGCCAGAAACCCAGGTCTGGTTTTGCCCCGTGATCCCTGATTAGCAGCAGCAACTCCGTGCCTCGGTTTACCCACCTGAGCAATGGTGGCACCCAACCCAGCTCAGTCCTGGCACGAAGACACAGCAGGACGCAGCCCCACACTCTCCTCCCGCTTACCTCGCCTGCCACAAAGAAGAGCAACGGTGCCTCCTCCTCTTTGGCTTTGTACTTGGCAATGATTTTTTCAGCTATGGGTTGAATCAGTTGTTTCGCTGCCTCCGACTCTCCATCATCCTCTGAATCTGCAGGGCGGAGAGGTGGGGAGACAAAACAAAAGAGGCGAGGCAAAAAAAAGGAGGTTAGGATCAAACAGATGCAAACCGGCCAGGCGCAGGCAGCTCTGTCCCACAGCACCACCACGGAGGAAACCAGAGCCCGGATGCACAGCACAAACTTCAAAGCCGCGTGGCTCTGTAGCAATTAGGGAGCAGCTGAAATGTGCTTTTCATGTGAGACAGGGAAACATGTAACAGAAGAGCAGCTCCTGTTCCCCAAATACTTCACCGCTCACTCCCCTGGTGCCGCTGCTGAAGCGCAGGGACAAACAGGCACAAAAAAGCCGTTTTGCAGTTTGAGAAGTGTCAGGATGTTTTGAAGACCAAACGAACGCGCTGATCTGAGGCTTCCTGCCACCCCTGCCCGCCACCCACCATCCCTCCGCCTCGGGACGGCTGCTCAGCAGCTTTTCTGCTCGAGTCTCCGCAGCAGCAGCACTGTGAAGGCAGCTTTGATTTGACAGAGGTAGAGTAGAAAGAGACGGCAACATCAATCAAACGCCAGCCACCACTGAAGTTCAAATACTGAGCTGGAAAGAGGAAAGACTGCGTCCTTGAGCAGCATCGAGATGAAACGATTTCAATTCGGGGACAACTTTTAGCATTAAAAATAATAATTAAAAAAGTAAGAAAGCAGAAGAGAGGCTCCATGTTTCCCTGTCACTTGCAGCTCTTGTGGTCCCTGATGTAACCACCTGACACGACCAGTCCAGCCCCCGGCTGGGACAGGCACTGCCCACACCCAAAGCACTCTCTGCCCTTGCTCTGCACTCCCCTGCTCTCTTCTCTGGCTTCTCCAAGCAAAGCAGGAGACGCCAGAGATGCTGCATTTCGGGGTCTGTCCTGTGTGGGCGACAGTGATAAATGCGTAGAGTTGCGGGGTGTCTGCGGGGATTGATTTTCCTACAAGTAACCGCTGCTGGCGGCACTCCAGGCAGCCCTGCACACTCTGGCTAACCCAGCTCTAAACTCTCCGGGGGCGGATGTAGAGCGGTCGGGATTTATTCACAACTGGCTCTTGCTAAACCTGCCTCCTCCTGCGGCTGCCTTCTCCCAGGGGTACTGCTGCT
>JAOXNO010000007.1:7117552-7128278 GCA_028565335.1 Limnodromus scolopaceus
GTCGGGATTTATTCACAACTGGCTCTTGCTAAACCTGCCTCCTCCTGCGGCTGCCTTCTCCCAGGGGTACTGCTGCTTGTGCAGCGCAGGCACCAGTCTGCTGGGGGGCGGGGGGGTCTCCCAGCAGGACAGGGGCTGACCAGGAGCCCCCCTCCATCCCTGATGCCTGCCTCAGTGCAGCACCGGCTTTGTCTCAGCCCCAGCACATCGTTTCACCCAGGCCAGGTATCCCCTCCAGCGCTGAGTGCGCCAGGCTGGAGAGGGCTCTCCCAACAAGTTGTTTGCAACAACGTGGTAGAAAAAACTTTGCTCAGAGCAAGATAAAAATAACTCTTTCCTGGGGCCTGCAGCGCCGGCCCCAATCAATCAGGCTCAGCGTGGCCAGCCGGTCCTCCCTGCGCGAGGAGAGTATTTTTGGCTCGGCACTCACGTCCCCTGCTGGGCTATGCTGAATAAATAATCAGGGTTCAAAAGGAAATCTGGAAGGGAAGAAGGGAAAGAGTGAGAGCCACGTTATCAGCACTACAGAGAAAGGGTGTGCTGCTCACAAAGGGCGTGCGAGGAAGCCGGACATGAGCCCTGCCCTGGGCCAGGCCCCCTGCACAATCCTGGCAGGCTCGGGGCAAGGGGGGCTTCTTCAGCAAACCCACACCGCAGCTCCAAGAGCGCTCAACGGACAGCCGCACTCCCTCCGAGAGCCCAGGACCCCTCGGCTCACTCCAAGGCTCAGCCTACAGTACAACTAATCCCAGCCACAGACCTCGCCTGATTTAACTGTCCATCACTGGCAGGGAAGGGATGAGGAATGAGCCAGCTGTGCTTCAGATGAGCTCTAGGGCTGTTTCCAACCACAGAGGAGCTTCATGTGTGGGTTAGCAGTGGGAGAGAGACAGGAGCTTTTGGGGAAAAGCCTGCCCTGTCCTGCAGCCAGCGCCTCACAGGGGGAATACCCCAGGACCAGCAGAGCACAAAAGAGGCCCCCCTCTGTCTGTCACAGCCCTGCTCAGCCCAGGGATTCAAGCCGTGAGCTGTGGTTTCCAGCAGAGCTGTAATCCTTCCCAGAGATGCTCCCTCTGCCTCCTCTGAAACATCACGTGTGCCTGAAGTCCCTGCTCCAGAAAAGCTTTTTCCATTTTTACTACCACCGACCGTGACAGTGTATTCCACGTACTCCCCAACACCTAATCAGCATTCCTCTCCACAGCCGCCGCTAAAGCATCTTTGATATGACAACTCCTCTCCACGGCAAATCACTACTCCATCGCATCCCTCAGGCTGCTGGGCTGGAGCCGCAGGAGATCCACGGGCAGGGGCAGGCTCTGGCAAATCCCTGCGAGCTGCAGCAGCCCAGGCAAGGTACCAGGTCTTTCAGCTCCCTTGAATCCCACGAGAGGACTCCACGGGGAACTCTCTCTCCTCATGGCCTTTCCAGACACGTGAGCACATAGCCCTGCTCTTGGGTGATGGAAAATGCAAAGATGTTGATGTCCCTTCCCACGGACACTGTCACCACTGGAGGCAGGTTCTCAGCCCGGTGGCCCAGCTCTAGCTGTGCTGGCAGGTAGCCCAGCCCCCTTTCCCAAGCACGGGCTCTGCTTTCCAAGCGGCGATGCTCCGTACCTACAAAGAGAACGAGGCAGGGGCCCTCATTCAGCTGCACGGCGTTGGAGTCCGTCAGCTCCAGCACGGGCTTGGGGTGCCAGGGGAACTCGCGGCATTCAATGTCGTTCAGCACCTCCACCCGCCCCTGCCGCGTGATCACGTCTCCCTTGGAGTCCAGGACGATGAGCGTCGGGATGCCTGCAACGGAAGAAAAACAGGAGGGATCAGCCAAAGCGCGAACAGGCCAGCGACAGGGCGTGGGGAGAGAGGCCTTTTCCTATCGCCTCCGGCTCTGGCAGGAGCCCAGCGATCCTCTCCGCAGCTCACGCACGGTGTGGGAATTGGGGTCCCTGGATCCTGTTTCCGTCCCGGCAGAGGGCTGTAATTCAACAGCCCGAGCAGGAAGCGGGGAGACGGGCTCTGGCATTGCCTGCCTCTCCCTGCCCGAGCGCAGGCAGGGATCACCACCAGCCGGTGCATCCCGGATGCAAATCCCACCGAGACCACCCAGGGACCCCTCCTCGCAAGCTCCCTCTTGCAAAAGTGCCCGACAGACGTGACTCCTGCGCACGAACAGAGCAGCGCTGCCATGCGGGGACCACCACCCCAGTTCCGAGACATGGGTTATGCTGGAAGAGCCCGGTCCCCGGCTCGCAGGAACACACGCAAACCTTTCTGCAGGGTGGACCCCAGGCAACAGCGGCCAGGAAGCAGGGTGTGTTCCTTCCCAGAAGGAACGCCATATATTTTAGCAGCCACAAAGTCCTCCATGAACCCCCACGCCCCTCCAGCACTCAGCGCTCATCGCCCAGCCGTTTCCAGAGGACAGGGATGTGTCTGAGGAGTCACGAACGTTACTCTACCTGGTTCGGACACCGTTTCACACCACCTGAGCCCAGCAAGCCCTTGGCAGAGCAAGCCCCCCAGCCACCCTGTGCTACCCTCAAGGAGCCCAGCGGATGCATCTCTCTCTGTCAGAGAATGGCATGTGGAGAAGAGGAGAATCCCTTGCACGCTTGTGCCAGCTCATGGATCTCAAGCACAAAACCTGCTTATTTTCCCCTGCTGGGGCCTGGAGCTGCTCGTTACTGAGGGCAACACACCTCTGCCAGCCCTGGCACAGCGCCGAGCAGGCGCCCTCCTGCCCACAGGATGGAGGTCCTGGGTTATTCCTTTCTACAGTTTGGATTCTTGGGAAAAAGGAGGAACGTGAGCATTTTGCTTCATTTTGGGGAAAAATACCAAACAACCGAGAGATAATCGGTTAACTATGTCCCTCTATACAAAGAAGGACAGTACAGATCTGCCACAACATGCCCCTCCTGAGATTAACAAAGCTGTGAAGGAACATCCAGGATCTACTGGATGGTGGCACTGGGCAGGACTGGGCTTGGAAGACATCTGATGAGGTTCTTGCCCTTGGCACAAAGCAGCATTCTGCCCCCAGCTATAGGGCTGGAAAGCCCCATCTTAAAGGAGAAGCCGTTATAAGGGAAGCAAACACACTTGCAGCAGAGATTTAGCACAAGCCACCTATTCAAATGTGGCCAGGCTGGCAGCGGGGCAAGGTGGACACCAGCTGGTGACCGTCCCATCTGATAACGCACAGACAGGGCTTTCCTGCCACAAAACTGTCACGGGAGAGTCAATAGGAGCGGCTCATGTTGGTGACTTCATCTGGAAAGTACACTGTTCCTCTCACATGGAGGAGACAAAGAACATCCCCCCAAACCACAACTGGCAAACCGAGGCAACTCAAATCCTCCTAGCCCTTACCCAAAGGTTCATTTTAAGCTCATTTGTTAGAAATACCCTGCAGAGCCATTCTCCGAGCAGGGGGGACCCAGCGTGCTTGCCTCCTGGCAATGAGCTCCCATGTTTGTACAACAGTGGGTTACTCACGAGCCCTCTGAATTCTAGGCATTTCTCTAGGAAATACACGGCCGTCTGTCTGTCCCACGCCTGCCTACAGGTCCGGGCGAGCGGCCACATTCCCCTCATTCCAACCCGACAGAGCTGCTCGCATTCCTGCCCGTGCCGGGGCTGCGAGCACCAGGCTGGTGCAAGAGCAGCAGCGCAGGAACACCCTGATGGCTGGGCTTGCAAATCCTAAGGGTATGCCAAGAAAACCATTTTGTATCACAAAAAGGCTTATTCATTACCTGCTGGAATTTAAAATAGCTGTAGGGCAGGGACGGGTTAAAACAGGATGGAAGGAATTGGGAAATCTCACTCTGGCCCTTCCCTGCAAGGCACAAACTCCGGCTGAAGCCAGGAGAAGCACACTGCGATCAGCCTCCCAAATGATTCAGATCTTTATCCATTTATGATTCCCAACTCCGTCCCAAATGCCTGCTTTTCCATCCTCTCCAGACCTGCATTATACATGAGGGACAGGCTAGAAACACGGGTTCAGCTCGGTACCCACCGCCACTCAGCCTGAACAATCCAGCATGCCAAGGCAGAGATTTCAAATGAGCTTTGCTGATCTGGGAAAATTAAGGGCCCAATTTAGACACAGATCATTGGGAGTGTGATCCCACAGCTCTCAGGGACTTCATCCACTATTCAAAGCATTTTGACTTTACCCAATTTGCATATGCAGACACCAAAGCACCCAGCCCCTAAAACCTCCAACTGCAAATACGAAACTGACTCAGAAAACAAAGAGTCTTTAAGATAATTCACCCTGGGCTTAGCATGTTTGGAAAATAGAAGTAACACATCAGGAAACTTGGGGCTGGGTTTTCAGCCTGTAAGGAGTTGCACGACATGCGCTGGGTCAATCCCTGCACTTTTTACTCAGCATCAGAGGTTTCTCACCAGCTACAAAGCTCAGGTTTCCCTTCTGGATCTGCCTGGTGAGGGCTGAAGCTGCCACGACCCATCTACTCCCATTCTCAAGCATCACTCCCCTGTCTGCTCCTTCCTGTGCACCCCTGGCCAGGTTCCTGGGGTTAGGACACAGCCTTACCATGGTGGCATCCCATAGGGATCAGCCTTGTCTTCCCAGGTGAACCTTGTAACTGCTCCCCTGGCAAACGTGTCCTCTTTGCACGGGAAACAGACCAGCACAACCAGGGGAACCGTCCTTAACCTTATTCACACCCACTAACCCCAATATTCCCCCCCTCCGCCCCCAGTCCCCCTCTCCCTACTCATCCCAGCCACTATTTGTTATTTTAGTGCCTTTTGGGGGCTTTGGTAATTGCCATGAGTCATAACACCAGAATTTACTTATCAAGAAGAATCTCAGATCAGACACTCTGCAATGAATATTGTATAAGCTTGGATAAGAATTAGCATAGACGGGCTCAGTTTGATTTTACGCATTAGAAAATGGATTCAGTCCCCATGGGGCCAGCATTTTATGAAAACACAGGGGCCAAATGATTTGCTACCGAACCTGACAATACGTTTACCTACTTACATATTAAAACACATATCCGACATGGAAATCCCATCTGCATGAAGTCTGTTGGGTGATTAATCAAAATTGCCGCGAAGCAAACACTCAGAATACACCAACCATGGGAGAGGTGGTGGGATTTATTGCTAGTTTTTTACCTTTTCAGAAGAAAGCTCCAGAAATCTGGTCCAAGAAACCTTCCATAACAGTGACTCCCACCAGCTGTGAGAGTGACCTGTGGGTTTCTCGGCTAAAGCATGGGGCAGGGGTAAAACAACAGTTTTTGGAAATTCCCCCCAAGGACTGCAAATCTGAGAGAGACGCCATTGAGGGAATATGCAGGAACCTAAAATTTCTCATGAGATGCATAACAACAACAGGGGCAATTCCTATCTGACCATAACTGTAACATTTATCAGCCCTCCCCATCCCATCAGAAGGAGAGCTAACATCAGAGGATTTCAGCGAAGGCAGGACCCCGCAGACCGGGAGCTGCACACACAATGGAGAATTATATCTGAGCAGGCAGGACACAAGGCATGACTCTCTCTCAAGATAGTGCTGCACCCAGAAGCAATTTAATATAGGTAGGTACGGTACAGCCCCACTGACTGCACATGGATTATGAATAGAGGCATTCAAGTAAACCCAAATAAAGGCCAATAACTCAACTTATATTTTACACTGAGTTTTTGAATGCCGCAGGGGCCAACACAGGACTAAAACAACAAGAGATTTGACTCTCTTGCTGCTTTCTACGACTCAGGAACGTAAAGCAGTTGTGGAAGACAAGCTCTTCTGTTGTTTCAGCTCCCAGCCTTACAAAAACCAGTGGAAAAACCATTCTAAGTGCATGCTCTGCTCATAACCCAAGGCACCACCAGGACACTACCCTGGACACTGAGAACGGGCTACACACTCTCGCTGGTACATAGGGCAGCTCCAAAGGGGGCTTCGAAGATGCTTGGCAGCATCAGAGCCATGCATTTGGGAGAAGGCAAGTCAGTCTACCTGAATCCAATTTTTCATTAGATTGGAATAACCACCAGTGGCAACGAGCTGAGCTCTGTTTGCAGAAAGCTTTTGCTAGAGCTGGTGCGGCAGCCTGTGCAGGGGTCAAGGACAACCTGGAGTCCGTGGGGAGCAGCAGGAGGGTTTCCCTCCATCCCTCTCCCTTGTCTCCTGGCACCCTCCCCTACCTTGGACCACGGTGGGTAAACAGAGCCCAGCCCAGCCTTGCAAAGCCTGTGCGGGGCAGGAAGGGAGGTGGGACGGCGATGCCTCCCACGCAGGGGTGCAGTTTAGCCTGCCTCCCCATTTCAATGTGACTTTGAGGGATCACAGTCCATCCTCGCGGAGAGGTTCCCACTTTAGAGAAAAACCATGATAGGTAAGCAGAAGGGTTCATGCTCAAAGCTGCCTCAAATCCCAGGCTCAGCATCCCTGGGAGAGCAGCTGAAATGCAGGGATAATATGGGAGCCACCCTGGCAGAGGAAGGGGTCAGGGCACAGGGGAACAGCAAATATTTACATTTTCAGGTCAGCACACAATGAAAAGAGATATTTAAGGAGCCAGCGGCTGGAGCTAGAGGGAAAGCTGTTGTCACTGTTTCCCTGGCTACAGCATGCCTGGTGCTCAAGTATCCATGTCTGGACACCTTATTTACAGAAAGCCCCAGCGAAACTGGCAGCCATCCTGCAGTGCTCGGCCGAAACTGGCACTGGAGAAGTTTGTGATCAGGCCGGGGAAAAGACGGATGAATTTGGAAAGCTCTTACCTCATGGGAAGGTAATTAAGCAGCAAACTGATGACTATTTAAAGCAGGCACATCACTGTTCTTGGTTTAAGGTCAGGGAACAGAGCTGAGGACAGCACCTGAGGTCACCCCAGAAAGGGTGTTCGGAGAGGACCCCAAGGAGAGATTATTTCTCCTGTCACTCTCCCCAGGCACTTGGCCACCTTTGGCAATGCTCCTCCTCCCCTGCAGACTGCATTAACCCTCTGCCTGCCTGTGCCCACCCCACTGATGCTGCATGGAAATGGCTAAGAAACAGGTACATTGCAGCAAGACGCTTTAACCACAGGGAGAAACTGTATGTGCGTACAGAAGACCTCCTTGTGAGCTATTCACCTCACGCATCTCTACACTGCAGTTTGTCCCCTGCAGGAACAAGGTGCTGGTCCCCAGGAGGGCTGCTGTGAACTTTTATCATCTCTGGGACGCTTTGAAGCCACCCAGACAGAGCCTTTCCCCTGCCCCTCCAAGCAGCCAGGGCTGCTGGAATTCTGGCACTGGCACGTACAGTAAAGGCGAAGCCATGGTTTACATCAAACACACGCTCTTCTGTAATTCATGTCACTAACATAAACCAGATGCCATCTTCCTCAGTCTCTGCGGAGAACGATGGCCTGCCTTTGCGATACATAAAACAGCAAGAAAATGAAACTTAAGCCTTCAAGAAAAAGCCAAATAAATAAATCAGTAATTAGGCAAAAAACATCCAAGCCAAAAACAGCTTCCAAGTTTCCAGGAAGAATTAGGTTGTTTATGGAAGTCCTGTTTCAACTAACAGCCTGCCTGGCAGGTGGTAGGAATGTGAGTTTGTGGAGAGCAGAAACATAAAGCGGCTCTGCCTGGGGCACTCTGCTTTGCTTTGCCATTTTCTTGTTTTAGTCAGAGGAGACATTATAAATATTCAAAAAAAAAAAAAGGGAGCAGAAAGGAGAGCTGTGCATCAGCGTGGCCTTCCCTACCTTGAATGCCATAGAGTCGATTCAGGCGCGACCGTCGGGCCTCATCGGCGTACGGCACCGCTACCCAGGGCATCTCGCTGAAATACTGCTTGAAGGAGTCCTCTGACCTGCGCAAGGGGAACAGGGCATGGGATCCAGGGTGCAGCTCCTCCACCTGCAAACCTCTTTCTTCCTCTCCTCATTAAAAACCTGGTCCGCAAAGCCCTTCATCCCTTCCACCAAAGCCCACCCGTAAGGGCTGCTGGCAGACACAACCCAGGGAGAGTGAGACCAGATTTAAATCCCTCAGTCCTTCAAGAAGGGGTTCATGGTGCGTTTTTCCCCGATAAAATATCTCAAATTCTTTAGGGCATCTGAATGCCCACAGTGGGAGCAGCACCAGCTCGAGCATCCCTCTGACCTCAGACCCACAAAGCAAAATATGGAGCTGCTCCACGGCCCAAGCCTGGTCTCAGCCACCGCTGCCCTCGCTAACCCCCCTCTGCACTTGGCTGCTGGGCAGAGAACCAGACCAATCTGCTCTACCCCAATTCTAATTTCCTCCTCAAATCAAACTGACAATGCTCCGGTAGCTTCCCAGCTTGGGGGCAGCCAGCTCTGCCTGCACAGGGTGTTGGAGCTTCCTTACCTGTCTGCGCTAACGAAGAGGATCTCAAACTTCTGGCCTGCCTCCTTGATTTTCCGGTAGGACTCCACCAGGACCCTTGTGAGGCTTCGGCACGGCGGGCACTGCAAAACACAACACATGCATCGGGACATCGTCTCCTCCACAGGGCCAGACCCACACCCAGCAGGTCCAGATGACCCAGTGACCGTGAGAAGACAGATGTGACCCCATCTTCATGGCGTACTGGGCAGCAGCTCTCAACTTGGCTGAGGTTTATGGTCCGTAAGTTGCCAACAAGACCTCTTCCATTTTTAAAATGTGCCCACTCTCCCCCTTCTGAAGGGCCAGCTGAGGATGACAGGCCACTGCAACGCTGCGGCTTCTTCCAGAATGGCCAGAGCATCTTAACTGGTTCAACACCAACAAGCCAGAGGTCTTTACCTTCCCACAGAGCTCTGCAACAAGACCTGCAGGGGAACCCCTAGAGAACCTCCCAAGCTCACTCAAATTGCTCTGCAAAACTCCTACTACTCACCCAGTGCGCAGAGAAGTAGACCCCAACGTGTGAGCCCTCCAGGGCAGTGCTGTCTAGTGTCTGGCCATTGTTCCTTAGCAGAGGCCCAGCAACAACTTCACTGAAGGGTTTTGGCCCCCAGGGGAACTCCAGACCTGGACAGGGGTTGGGATGAGGGTGGAAAGAAGACACAAGATAGCAAGATGCTCAACACAGCATTTACAGTTTCAAAAAGTTCCACCAAAAAAACCATCCCACCTCCTGAAATGATACGGGGGAGCCAGGACAGCCAAGCTGTGCCCCAGAGCCAGGGCCACCTCTTTCTCTCAGGTAGGCTGCACCCTCGCTCCAGTCGCAGCACCTTTGGCTTGCCAAAGCCTGTTCAGGTTTTGTGCCCCAAAAGGCATATTTTCCTTATCAACAGTGTTTGTTTTAACAAGAGAGGGCAAGGTGGTACACGCTGAGGAATGCAGTCAGGCTATTTGCCTTATACTGATACTAACCATCTATTTTATATATACACATATATTTATTTATTTATAAAACCTTATATATATATGTAAAAGATGGTTTATAAAAATATATAAAGATACAAAAAAAACCCAATATATAAACTAAACTTAGACTAACCCTCTGCACCCCAAAGCAAGCATGTGTGCGTACACACAAACACATGCTCTGAATCATCTGCTGCCAGCTCCCGGAGCAATCAATCCACGTTCTCAGCCAGGGAGGAGGAAACATCACAGATGGCTCAGGCCACAACGTCTACTTGCTGCACAGTTCCTGCCACCTGAATTAAAGACTCAGTCACCGCGCTCAGTATCTACTGCATGAAGAAAGGAACGGTCAGGAATTCGTGTGCATGGACAGCTTAGCAGTTGAAAGATGGGCTTGAAGAGACTATGAGGAAGGGCAGATGTCTTGCTCGTTTTGCTTTTTGCAAATTGGAATAAGATGGATTTAACATCAACTTCCAGTACAGTAAACCTCAAAAACAGAGAATGGTAGCATTTTTCTGTTGCATTTGTAAATAACGGGGAATTCATTTATCCTAAAAAAATGTGATGTCAGTGATAAAGTCCCACTCAGTATTTTGGGAGGATTCTGCTCCCAAGGTATGGCAAGCCTGGGCCCTCAGTCTGCCTGTTCACGTGCCTCCATCAGGGAAAAATCCAAACTTAATGTTTCAGTTAGTCTAACTTTTTCCTCATTAGCACTTCAGACAAAAATCCTGGAGGGGAAATCTTTGTTCTTTTCAACAAGTAAAACCAAAACACAAGATCTGGCAGGAACAATGCAGAAAATTTTATGCTGAAAATAATACAGTGCCTTGATTAGTTAAGTATGACAACAGTTGTTTGTTTCCTTTTTTCTTCCCCCCAACCCCCATTTCCAAGGCAATTAAAAAAGAACTGAAATTAAAAGGCAGCCGTGTGCCCGTGTTCCTATGGCACATGGGACTCCAGGTCTCACCTTCTGGATCATCTCGAATCACCAGGAGTCCATTCCTGCAAACCACCTTCCCGGTGGAGGCATCGATAAATATGAGGGAAGGAATGTTGGAGACTCTGTACTTGTTCCACAGTTTCAACTGTAAAAGAGATTGGGAGAGGGGAAAGGTAAATTTAGCAGCGCGAAGAGGCAGATTTTGGGGTGTTAGCATCATTCAGACCAGAGGTCAGAGCTAAGCGCAGTAATAGAGTTGGGTGCTTCAGTAATGCGTATGAAGGCATGTGAGGGCATCTCTCCAGAGCTGCTGGGCCAACCTGGACCTCCAGCGCCCGCAGAGACACAATCTGCCAACACCATCCCCTCGGTACCATGGGCGAGACCGAC
>JAOXNO010000007.1:7133229-7154354 GCA_028565335.1 Limnodromus scolopaceus
CCTTGCTGGGGGCTGCGTTCTTCTGCTGTTGTGTGAAGCTGGACCACAAAAGGTCCTCTGCATCCATCCATCCATCCTCCGTAGGATACAGAGGTGCTTCTGCCCAGGTTTCAGAGGCACCTTCCTGTGCCAGCAGCAGGGCAGACACTGCCTCTGCTCATCTTTCAATGCCTGCTTCCACCCTGACCAGCAACAGCCAGATAAAGCCCATTTAAGAACTCAAAAGCAGATCCCTCAGCAATAACGGACATGTTCCAAATGTGGATGGCTTCTGCTTTCTGCTAAATGAAATGCAAAGCCACTTTTCTTCTGAAAATCCAGTCTTGGAGGCAACGCCCTCAGGGTCTGGGCAATTCCTCCAGTGAGGCGTGGGAAAGACCCTGCTTTCCAGCAGCCCCATGGAGCGCCCATGCAAGAACACAGCAGGGTTTCCGTTACAGACACGAGGAACTCACACTCAGTACTGAGGTAGAAAAGCACCTTTGGTCCAGGGCCGTGGGGGCCGTCACAGCCCGTGTCCCAGCTCTGCCTCCACCGCTCTCTGCCACGCAGACCAGGCTCCAGGCCGGCGAGACAGCCACGGCCATCCCCACCGCTCTGCTCCCACAGTCCGGCGCTGCAGGGGACTTCTCTATCCTCCCTCGCACGCCATAGTGAACTGTGGCTTTTATATGGTGCCTTAAAGGGTTTACAAGCACCAGGGGCCACCTAGGCGCCGCAGACAGCAGGCACGGGGCTGCAGAACAGGCTGCTCCCTCGCCCTGTCCATTTAAACCCAGGTCACGCCTGTCCCTGCGATTCAAGCTCAGCTGGAGCGAAAGCTCCTCTTCCAGCCCTCCCTCACCGCCCCTTTGCCTTCCTGCATAAGGGAACCCCCTTAAATAAAAGGGGATGCGGCGCGGGAACAGCACGCAGCCGAGTAGCGGGGAAGGCGTCGAGGGCAGATGGTGCACACCAAGGTCTGACCTCGCGACACGGAGGAGACTGAGCGAGGCTTGGGATAAATTAATGTCTATTGTGCTGCTGTTTTCCCTCTGAAAGCAAATCAAAATCTAATTACAAAATACAATGGTGAGAGAGACGTCTGCTCCAAGAACATTAATGGGCTGAGGAGGGAGGGTTTGGAATTGCAATAAACAAGATTGATGTGCATGGCTGAGACTGACAGCGCAGGGCACCGGGGCTGCTGGCACACACGGACCGGTGGGCAGCCCGGCTACTGTCTTATCAGTCCCTTCTGCCTCTTCGGTGGGAGAAAGCCCAGTTAAAACCAACCTTAGGACCAGTTTCCCCCAGTGCTGGGCCCAGCAGAGGCTGCTGCGGATGCTCCCCCCGCCAGTCACGTTCCAGAAATATGACTTGGTGCGAGCGAAAAAATAAACAAATCAACCCAAAAGTCCTGCTTGTCACCTCTACCCTCTCCTTGCCGTGTCTCCGCAGCAGGAGCCTGGCACAGCAGGGTCCAGCTTGCGGCCACCCGCATGGCCCCACAGCCGGCGGGGGGACAGGGGAGACCCCGGCAGGAGCCAGCTTGCAACCCCGAGCTTTTGTTCTTGCCGCAAAACACAAGGGCGAAGGCTTTGGAGCTGAAGAGGAAGGAAATCCTCTCTGCGGGGTTTTCTGGCAAGGCGGCTGCCAGCGCAGGGCTGCTCTTTGTTCCCCCCGAGGAGCTCCGCAGCCAAAGCCTTGGGGTGAGGGACCCGGGCCAGCCCAACCTGGTGTCCCTTTCCCTTCCTTTCTTCCCGTTTTCTTCCTCTTACCACCGGGGTCTCCCAGCGCTGGCACCGTCGCTCTTCCCGATTTCCCGGGCTAAGCCGTCCAACCGACTGCGAGCTGAGCATTTTATTTGAGGGCAAAGCAGCATATGGGCTGGCACGCACGCCCGGCTGGGAGCACAAGCTGCCTCCTCTCCTCCTGAGGCACACGCAGGCTGACAGCCTGGATCCTCCGCAGCCCACATCTGATAGGAAAACATTTAATTTGAGCAGAACTGAAGAGCGGTTAACATGATCTATGGAGAGCAAAGCCCCGGGGCCCGCAGCTGACACCGGAGGTGGCCTGGTTATTTTATATGTGCGAGTTTCAAAGAGGCACTGGGCTGGCTGCTTGGTGTGATCCCAGGATCAGGGCAAAGTAGCATTTGTCTAAACGTACAGATAACAACGCAGGCAGCAAATCACGCAGGGGGGATGCTACAGACGGGCCGGTCTACCAACATATGAGGAATATCTTTCATTAACCTCCTTTCTCCAGGTGTCCAACAATGAAATTGTATTCAACAGCCTGAAGGTAATGTATAATTTAAGGATACCCAGGACTAGCAAATACACCTCCCAAGAAATGCCTCTTTTTCTCCATGTGCATGCCTTGCTTTACCTCTTAGAAGGAGGCCTGCATATGTGAACACCTCAAGATATTTCACAAATCATTTTTCTCCTTGCAGTTCTGCTTTGAGCCAAGCACTCCCCCTTTGCCCCAAGGAGAACGGGGGGCCTGGGGCTTGCACAGAGATGGCTGCGGAGCTCAGGGGGTCCCGCCAGCACCCTCAAACAGCCTCTGGCACCTGCTTTTCACTGGCATTTTTTCATGCTTTCCTGGTAGCTAAGACAGCAAGACAAACACATAAAAACCAGTGAGGACAGAGGGAGTTAAAGTGTTTGTGGGAAAAATTTAAGACACATGTAGAAGTGCATTATACATGGCCCCTATAAATTACGCCCCCAAATGACTAGCACCGAGTAAGAAACAGCTATGTAAACACAAAGGTAATAAGAAAAAATAATAATTTCTCTCTCTCTGTGGGGAAGGGATATTTTCCCATCTGTTTAGAGGAAAGGCAAGGGGTGGGGTGGCAGTCTGGGACGTCGAATTGAAGTTCAGGGTCTCTCTTGGTCCCCAGTCTCATCCGTCACTGGAAGCGGGACGGCTGCCAGCACTGCCGCACGTTACAGCCCGGGTTCCCTACCCAACGCCCGCGCTTCTGCCGCTACTGTTCCCTCGAAGGCGGCCGGAATCGAGCACTGATAGTAATCTCGAGGTCAAACGCCTTGCAATCCCCAATCGCTAAGAAACAAACACTTCTGCAAAGCCTCGAGTTTAGACAAGAGTTCCCACCAAACACAAAAGCCTTTTAAATCCGCGGGGAAATGGGGATGTTTTGTTTTGTTTAGCGCACACAATGAGGTATTAGCGTGATTTCTGTTTTGTTTTCAGCGGTTGATCTGAAAGGGAACCTTACACAATCAGACAAAAAATAAAAGATGGAAAACAAACCAGTATTTGCTAGCACTGTAATGCACCCAGGGGAGCGAGGGCTTCAGGATGCTGCAAGCCCCAGGAGCCTCGTGAGCTCTGACCTCCCCAGGAGAGGACATCCCCAGACCACCAACATGGAAGACCCTCGTAAAACTACCACGACATCTGCAAACACCTTCTTGTGCCCACCGCTGCCAATACACCCCCTGGATGGGAAGCCTTGGTCATTACACAGCGTCTTTTGAAACGCAATAGCTCATCCACAGCATCACCGCTGACGCTTCGTTACAAAAACCTCCCCACAACACAGCCCTCGCATCGCTCCAAACACTCAAGACTATTTAAAAGCAACTACTTTCCTCCTGTTGATCTCAGGAGAGGGTGCAGTGGTTGGTCTGGCCCTCCCTACGGCCACATCCATCTCGGCGTCTGGGAGCCGACGGCGCTGAATCGCAGTCTGGCAGCACTCCTGGTTTGCAACCCAGGGAGAATTTTCATGGAAAGGTTACACAGCTGCAGAGCAAGAAAGGCAATAACCGCAGCCCCGGCTCCTGCTCACAGCCCCGGCTGCTGGGGCAGCTCTGGGCTTTGCATGTGAGACAGGCACAGGCTCTGCTTGCACTTCGAAGGGGCTGCACAGCTCGAGGGATTCACTCCATAACCGCGCTCCGGTCAAAATAGACTGAGAGTTTAACCAGACCCAGGTGCTCCCAAGCTCTGGCTGGGAAAAGCAATCCTCACCAGCAACAGCTCGGAGTTACCCTGCTCCTCCCTCGGCTCTTGGGGTGGAAGAGGGTCCCACAGCCCACCCCAACCCAGCACTGCGCTTGCAGGAGATTTCTCCTCTAGAGCCATTAAAGCCCATCCTACGCAAACATCCCACCACCAAAACTGCCCTGGGTTAAACCACCGATGATGACGTGCTCTCAGGGCCTCCGTGTCCTCTTAACACTCTCCATAAGCACAGCTGAGCCCCAGAGCCGGCGCCGGGTGCCCCGCGGGGAAGACCATCAGACTGACTCGTGATGCGGGCAGGACGGACGTAACGGGTCAGGGTGCCTGGAAAACACTCTGCTGCCGAGCACTTCTCTCCCCCCCGCTCCCCAGACCGACACTCGGCTGGGAACATAAACCACGACATGGAGCCACTGATGTCCACACCAGAAAATGCCACTGCAAGTCCCACGTTTGCGATTAATCACATTAAAAACCGGAGCAGAACAACGCTGACCACAGCTCAGATATGCTGACACCACAACAGCAGGAGAAGCCAGCAGGCAGGAGAAGCCCTTTTCCCATCCAGCTCCTCCTTTGCAGAGGTCTTTCCCATCCCGCTGTGCCGGTGGCATTACCTGTGTGGAGAAGGCAGAGGGACCAGGAAAGAAGGGACGGGGGAAGGAACAGAGACGTGGTTTGGAATGGGGACGGATAACCAGCACTGGGTGAGCCCCGAGGGGACGAGGCTGAGGGGACACGGGGTTTAGGACACACACACATGGTGGGGCAGGTGCAGGACAAGCGAGGGAACCCGATCCGTCCTGCGAAACCCAGCACCGAGACGCAGGAGGCCCCCGGCTCCACAGCCACCGACCGGGGAGGAACGAGACAGGGGCTCCCCCTTCTTTATTTTAAGGCTTGAGCAGTGTGTCTTGCAACTGCCGAGCCAATTAAAAAGACGGTCAGGGACGGTCATAAATCACGAGCAAGGTCAAAAGCTCCAGCTACATCCTGACTTGATTGACGGAAGTCACAAAGGATATCGTTTCACCGAGGGGGCGAGCGCCTGGGAACCAGCACAGGGATGAAATACGGCACCGGGAAAGGCAGGACCGACCCCTGGGCACGGCGTCCCTTCCCTCTGCCCCGAGCGCAGCACGAAGGCAGCCATGGGGAAATGGGAGGCTGCTGCCAGGAACCGATGACAACGCGAATCCCACGGGGGGCGTTCAAAATGTCAGATAAGATGCAGCGTATTAATTGCCTCCGCTGACAGCCAGCCCCAGCTGGAGCAGACGGCTCGGAGGCTTCAGCGAGGCGAGGATGCCCGGCACCCGCTCTGCCACCGAGGCTTTGAGCTGAACCAGGAGGTGACACAGAGGGCTGGATGGCAGGGGGTGCTACCTCCTCTTTTTGGTGGGAATAATGGAGGTTCTGTGCAAAAGGAAGAGCCGGTCGTGTGTTCTTTTTATAAAACGCCGAAGACTGCTGTGCCGCTGGCAGCAACCTTCCTCAGATGTGGCTGCATTTCAGCTGTTACTATATTCAGAGTTTGTAAAATGCTAAGGGATGATAAAAATCACTCCAGAAACAGTTATTAAAACAGTTTCCAGGAAATCGATCCATGAAGACGGAGAAAGTCCATTTTTTTTACAAGAGCTTTGACCAGAGAAGGACTAAAGTTAAGGAGGAAGTTTTGCTTCCTTGTCTTTTCAGCAATAAAAAAAGAGCTGAAATCAGGGGTTTATTTGATTCAGCAACACACCAAACAACCATCAGTTGTTTCCTCAGAGGGCAGCCTGACCCAAGACGGGCAGAAAATAACCCTCAGGAGTCACCTGGAGTTGAAGGCTTTCTGTATTAGTCAAGCTCTGGATCTGTATGTTTATGTTCTTGTTTTATCCTGTCGCTTTCTGTGATTACTGACCGTCCAGAAGAAGCTCCCACGCTAACGAAACTGCTGCAGGAACAGAGATTTTATCCAGGAAAAGAGCACAAAGCACCACGGGAGCACCATCTGCCTTCCTGAACCCACTCCAGCCTCAATGCTAGGAAGCAACGTGTTTGGAGTTGGATGAGCCACGGGAAACGCAAGCAAGTCACCCACTTGCGTCCAAGCGGCAGTTTTCCAAGGGCCTGCCATGAAATTTCAGGCTCGGTCACCCTTTCCCCACCCCTGGTTCAGGACCGATGAAATGCAGCCACCGAGTCAAACTCCAGCATACTCATCTCGTTTGGCAGCTCCACAGTTCGGCTGCGAGCTCCAAGCATTTTCCCCCTTCTCCCTCCTTCTTGTTCAATTATCTTGCTTCATCTTTATTCCGTTTCCAGGAACACTTAGCAACAGGCTCTTGCAATCAGCCACCGGCAGGCAAGGATCTGAGGAGAAGACTCTGCAGTTACGATGACCTTTTACTATACTCATGCAAATTTTAAAGGAAGTATGTGAACAATTTGCCTTTTAAGTATCCTCTAGTTACATTCTCCAGGAGTTAATTCTCCTTCTCTCCTTAGAGACATCAGAAACACCAGATTTTATGATTTTACACTAATGAGAACAAAACCTGTAGCTTAATTCCACTATGCTTTGTGGAACTTTGTTCTGTATCTCATGCAGCGTGCAGACCCCAAACGGGCAAAAATTAACCTGTGACATCTACTCTGGCCAAGTCTCCAGGTCTGCTCAGACACCGCGTGTTCATGCCACTGAAAGCCAAGTGTGGAGTTCGGGGTCTGTCCCAGCAGCCAGCAAAACTCTTCCTGAGATGGACAAGATGCTGTTGCTTCTCTTGGTGAGCAGCTTTTATGGACCACCATCAGAAACTCTCATTCCAGGACAGCTGAAGGGTATGCCAGGAGCCAAACAAAGCCATAGCATCCCAAGGAAAATGCAGCAGTTCTCATCTCAGTAATAATTAAAGCTCATCAGCCAAGGCGTCAGGTAGGAGAGCTGGGGCTGTGGTTAAAGACTCTCATTCCCATGGGACTCGCTGTGGTGACACAGGGAGAGCTTCTGCCAAATCCAAGGACTTTTGCAAGTGACATCGGTCTCTCCCAGGGCCTCTCCACCTCCAAAACAATACATTGACCACCACGAGGCCCTCGGAGGTGGGCAACATTGACACCCCTATAGATGGTAAACAGGCAAATAACCAGCCTGATTTTGGCAAACCACAGTGGCCACTTTTGTAGCCCCCTCAATGGGTGCAGGCAGCTGACAAGCCGACCAGGCAGTGGCCTTGCATTTTCGGCAGATTTAAATCAAATCCCTAAAGCTTTCCAGCACTCTCCCTGTCGCTCAGTAATTTTCCCACATCCACAAACAAGTTTGGAGACGCCCAGAAAGCGCACACCAGGACAGCCTGCACAGCTTGCAGGGCACAGGGGCATTATCACATTTAAGTTATTTCTCCTTGAAATGAATGCTCTGTGTTTGGAATAAAATAATCCTGTATTTCTTGCAGTGACTAGAAGCTGCAAGGAGGGAGGGAAGGGGTGAACACCAAGGTACTAAGAAAGGCAGCTCTGCTTTCTGAGTGGCGTTCATAAATAGGGAAATAGTTTGCAGTGCCCTACTCTGGGAGAAAAAAAAAACAACTCACAGATCCTTGATACTTCAGATGATCTTAAAAAGTATAATCGACTCTTTTTTTTTTTTTTTTCCCCTTTAAAAAATGAAAAGTCTGAATAAGCATGTCATTGATCCAATTGCCGGGAACAGCATCTGGAACATCAATCTCTGCCTGAGACTGCAGAAGCGGCAGGAGAGCTCAAAGCAGCCAAGGCTGCCCTTGAACCAGATGCCGCTCGCTCTTACAGAAACGCCTGTGGATCTGTGTGAAAATGATTAAGCAAAATTGCTCCCTTTTTTTTTCAACTTTATAACTCAAATCTGTTTTCTCTTAGAGGGCAGATGCTGATTAGATACCCCGCAGCACATCAAAGGGCAGGAAAGGCAGCCGTCGGTGCCCAGCGTCTGCCCGACCTGCCGGCACCCACCCCGAAGCTTGTGGCTCGGGTAGGAAGTAAAAACACCTCTTCAAGCTTCGGTCCCCTCTTAGTGACATTATGAAGGACACCAGCCAGGGCTATTCCAGCAGCAGCAGCAAATAGCAGGGATGTGGTTTTGTAGGGAGTCGTCTTAATGCTTCAAAGCTCAAGTCCAAGACCTGCAGCACCCCAGGGAGCCCCGTCCGTCGGGTGTAAAGCTGAGCATTTCTCCGACACTCCTTCCTCATCAGCGCCTGAGCGTGCAAAGCAGGACACGGGGGACCCGCAATCCCCGCCTGCACCCAGATCCAGCCAGGAACTTCTTCAGACGCTCATTAACCAAATGACAACATTAAGAGAGCGTTGCGCAAGGACGTGGGTGCCAGTAGCTTCTCAAGCATCCACGAGAGGCTGACAAGAGGCAGGAGAGAGAGGACTTGCCAAGACGTGGCTGCTGTGGGGCAGGGACAGGAGCTGCTGTGGGGCAGAGCAGAGCCAGCCCCAGCTCCCCCTCTGCTCCACCACAGAATTCACTAAATACCGAAAGCACAATGATGCTGCAGTAGACCCACCACCACGAGCGCGGTGCCTTTGCTTCCACAGATGCCAGCCTGAAAATCCCACTTCCCAGCAGTATGCCCCTCCTAAAACAGGATGAATATTGTCCAAAGTTTCCTGGAAACTTCTTCCTGCAGATTTGCATCTGGGATGCAGATGAGATATATTCCTGTTCTGTGAAAATCTGCACAAAGAACGGCAAATGAAGACCCTGAAACCCCAGAGGTTGAACCCAAACACCACGCTGCCTCTTACCCGATGCCTCCTTCATCCTCTTTTTTTTTTTTTTTTTAACTCTTAAACTCTATGGGACAATGCTTGGACCTAAAATTCTTGGGTTTTTTGGATCTGCACCAGCTATGGCAAACACCCAGCAGCTTGGGCAAGCTTAGCTAGGTTTGATGAACTAAGGGACACCAAACGCTGTGCATTTAATGCCACACCTGATGCAAACCCCTGCCCTCAGAGGTGAAAGGCGAGTGACTGATGAGAGGCCTCATCCCCTGAGCTGTTCTCCTTTATTCTAGTTCAAAGAGCTCAGAAAACTCAAGGCAATCACTCAGCAGCTCAGATATTTAAGGAGGAGCATGGGGAAGGGCGCCTGCGAAGCAGGAAGCATGAAGCCAACTTCATCCAAGATGCAAGAGAGGGGCTACACAGCCGGGCTCTTACTTAACAGCTTCTTCCAGGCAGTCCACTGCCTCATCCATCTTAATCTTTGACCACCAAGAGATGAAAACAATTTATCCTCATTCCCTGCTCTTACTGAGAAGTTACAAGAAATAAAAGTAAAACTAAAACAAAGATCAATGTTATACCCCTTCTCAGACAATCTCCGGCTGACCTGGACTTTCTCAGCATCTCTTTTATCTAGCGGAGTGTTTTGGCTAAAGCTTTGCAGAGGAAAGCCATGTGAGCAAGCTAGTTAAAAACCTGGGACTTTCATGTTTATACAGCCAGCTAAGCAGCACACTACAAAGCCTTTTATTCCAAGTCTCTGCTGACAAGCTAGCATTGATGAATTACAGAAATCACCCAGGAATTACAAGGCACAGGGGGAAAAAAAAAACCAAACAATTGCCTAGGTGGGAAATATCAGCTCAGAAACCTAGGACTCAAGGAAAAGTCTGTACAGAATCCATCCCAAGATTAGGGAGCAATTTGTATTAAAAAGGAAAAGCAAAAACAGCTGAAGATGCAGACAGACTCCCTCCTCATGGTTTCCAAGAATTCACCAGGTCCAAAAATGAAGACCGAGATACCTCAAAGGTAACTCTCCTTCCGAATGCCCCTATTTCCAGAAAAAGCAATCTGAAACAAGCCCCTGCGTGGTGGCAAGCAGTGCAAGGGGCAGCAAGCATGAGGAGAGATGTGCTTCCCGGTGGCAGAGGTGCAACACCAACACCGAGCCATGAACTGATGTCCACAGGGCGCACCGAAGAACAGCCCGAGTCCCCAGGTCACGGCAGGCTTCACGCTCTGAGCGTGTACTGCATCCTGTTGGTTTACATACTGCGTGTGCAAGAGTCAGGAAAAATCCGTCTTCTTTGTCATAACAAGCCCTAAGGTAAACAGGAAGGCAAGGCAACGCATATTATCCAAGTAAATAGGCACATAAAGGAGAAAGAAAGCGCCGTCCGTCCGCTTGCTCTTGATTTTTGATGGTTTTTCAGCAAGCACAGACAAAAATGGGCTACATTAAGCCCTGCGTGAAATGTGGGGAGCGAGATGTGCTCCCCACTCCCCCAGGAACAAACCTGCTGCTCCTGAATAAAAAGCAAGAGGCTTTTCCACGACAAACCAGCATTTCACAGTCTTTGTGTTGCTGTCCCCCACCACGGAGCGGGCAATGAGCCCCCTTGCAGGCGCACACCCCAGGGGATGCTTGGGGCTGGGCAGCTGGAAAAAACACCCAAACCCAGGAAATTTTCAAGCCTGGAGAAACCAAACCGGAGCCAGCTGGTGCATAAAGCTGCATCCCTGCACAAACACATTGCTTGCCTTCAATTTATGAAGTTCATGGCATTCTCTCTGCATGTTATGAGCTACACACGCAGTTTTGCAAGGCAGTGGGCAAACGAAGGGGTGTCTGAGGGTCCCAGTGCCCGGTCCTTGGTGGTACTGCTCGCCAGGATGCAGCTGAAGGAAGAGATCCACCTGCACAGAGCCTTCTGCAGGGCCTCAATAGACAGCAGGGTAAAACTCAAGCACAGCTGGACTCTGTCTCCTGTGTTTTCTCCAGGAGGGTTGAGAACCTCCTCTCTTCACCAGGCAGAGCTGGAAACCGAAAGGTTAAACTCTGTGCAGAAATATGCAGCCCTCTGGATTACTGACAATCTCAAAAAGAGGAGAAAAGCCTCTCCCTGGTAAGTTCTTGCTGCTCTCTTCGCTGAAGGCTGTCAGAGCCAGCAGCTCCGCTGAAGGATTCCAGAGCCGCTCCGGCAGGCTGGCACCCAGCCCGATCCTCCACTGCCATGCCAGCAAGGACACCCAGATACCCAGGACCTGAGGTTGTACAGACAGTTACAAAGCAGGAGGGAAAGACTTAGCAAATTCTACAGAAAGATGCATCTACAGATAGTACAAAATAATTAATACTTCCCAAGTCTGCGCTTGCTGACGGAAGGAGAGATTTAAAGCTCGAAACCCAGCCCATTCGTGAAAAAAAAAAAAATAAGCACGTGTCCCAGATTTTGTTCTGAATCCCAAGGAATCAGCAGGTGGCAGATCGTTAAAGCCCAAAAAGCGCTATTTCAGATCTGCAAGCTGAAATATCCCACCGCATCCCCTCTTCCCCCTCCGCAGGTCTCCAGGAGGGCCACAGGGAAGATTTAGCATGTGCAGCATTGGGTTGTTGTGGTTACCTTTTAGTCAATTCAAAAGAATATTACAATGTATTCCCCGAGGGAGTCCATAAATAGCAAAGGATTCTGCTATAATCCCCTATCTATTCCTATCTGGATAATATGGCATTTGGACAAGCACTGCCAAAATGCAGATTTATGGCAAAGCTGCGAGTTTGCATGGCCAACACGTGCTCTCCGAACTCCGGATTCCAAGGAATAAACAAAAGCCTCTTCTAGGATATAGATGGCTCTTCAGTTTTGGAAACTTCATGCAGATACAAACCTGTTTGCAAGATTTCTGCCTCCTTCTCCCATCCCAGGCGAAAGGTATGTTTATACCAACCTTCCCCAATACTAAAATCAACTGCTTTACTTTAGGTGTTCCTGCTGGTACCACCACCACACGGTCTTCTGCTCGCTTTTCATTTCTTTACTGATACTTAATATTATCTACCAGATATTAATTATCAAATCAGCTTCAAACTTCTTTTCTGACAGAAACCAACAAAGGGAAAAGAACTATAAAACCTGCTGACCAAAGGGAAAAGGACTACAAAAAGTACAGCTGACGAGCGCTACAGTCATCACTGCCGCACTGGAGACACCGGGGAGCTGCATGTTCTTAGAAGTCCCTCAGAGAACATTGTATCAAAAAAAAAAAACCAACAAAAAACCCACAACCCAAACAACAGCAAATCTGCAAACAACTTAGTGCTGCCGAAACTAGTTTTTGTCACGGAAATGCTGAGAAGCACCTGAACAACAGAGTCACTGTAACACGTGTGGCTGTGAGGGGCTGACACAGCACACCGGCAAAGCTGTTTTTTTTTTCTCCTGAGAAAACAGCCCTCCTGGATCCCCGGGCAAGGCAGGGCAGTTTGGAGAGGTTGTGCTGGGTGTTCCGTCGAAGGGAGGGATGCCAGCATCCCTGGGACAGGTCTCGGCAGCAGAGCAGAGCCCTGAGATGCTCGCCTTCCTGCCAGAAACCTGCGCCGGCAGGTTTGGGAAGGAGGAACGGCTGCGGAGGAAGCCCTGCGAGTCTGTAGTGCAAAAAAAACCATCCTCAAAAGGAAATAAAGGGAAGGTTGGGATCAAAAAGACAGCGCTACATCCTGAAAAATTGTCTTCTGCTTCGGGAGCCACATCTTAAAACCTGGTACAAGGTGAAAAGGGAGCCGGTCCAGGAGGCAGAAAACTCAGGACAAGTGCGTGCTAAGTGCAAGCAAATACATTTTGCTGGGCTGAAAAGTCAACCCTATAAAGACGCGTCCATTCCCAGAGGCACCAAGCAGGATTGTTTCCTACTCCATTTTCCCCAGGTGTAATTTTAAATTACTCCCCGATGGGGCTGCCACACACCTCCCTTGGGAGCCACAGCCCCATGCAAAGGCACGGATACTGCCTGCTGCTGTGGATCCCAAGAGCGAGGCACAGCAGCTGGGTCGAGGAGGTGCAAAATAGGTTAGAAAAAGAAAATACAAAGTCATTTTTTACAAGGAGGAAATGCTGCATCCCTGCTGAATCGCTGTTGTTGGCTACACACCCTTTGGATACTCGCTACTTGCAGGCAAAACATAAAGCCAAGGATATTTGTTTAAAACCCACAGGCGGACACTGTGATTCTATTAAAAAAATACAACTGGCATTAATTCTAAAAACTTCCCACCACTGGGACTGGGATTCAAAACCAGCACTGGGCAGTGAGGCCAAAACACACTCAGAGCAGACGCCTGCAAAATATTCCAAGGGAAATTAGTTACGTGGGTTTTATAACAAAAATAAAATAAAATCCAACGTTTATAAAAGAGAAAAAGAAAAAAAAAAAAAAAAGACAGCTTCCCTAAGAGACAGCGTTGCAAACACTCTTTGCAGATAATTCAAGACTTCTCTGGAAAGGAAACTCTCCATCCATCCCCTGCCACAGCACCAGCTTCAGAGAGCTGCGGGCAGAGCGGGATGAGCCCCGGGGCTTTCGTTGCTCTCCCCTCGCCACTCTCTCCAGACGAGGACACAGTGGGCTAAAGCTGGATGACCAACCAGATTTACAGAAAGCCCCAGCTTCCCTTCTTCTTGTGTGCTAAAGTCAGCCTTATACCATAAACTTATTTTTTTCCTAAGTAATTTTTTTGTAGCTGACTCACACGGAGCTTCTGCCAGGAATTTTTATAATTAGTGAATTAGAGCAAGGTTTTGCCTGTGCATGCCTGACAACATCTGCTGATTTAAGCGAGCTCTGCCCAAAACCTTGCAGAGCCCTGGAAGAGGGTGGCTGAGCGCAGCCCTTCCTCCCAACGGCACGGCTGACGGGGCTCCTCTTGCCAAGCTGGTACGGAACATGCCGCTCCTCCTGCAGAGAGCTTTACAGCTCCTAATCCACGTTTTGAGTGGAAGGAGATAAGCTGGAACAAAGTCCAAAGGGTACTGGAGAAGGCAGAGGGATGCTAGCTGCCTCTTGAGTTAATGAACCTCTTGCAGGAGCATCCCTGTGAGAGCATCCGCAGCTATGCGCCTCTCCATCAAGCTGCATAGCTGCAAAGCCATCGTGCGTCACATCTTCCTTAGAGACAGACGATGGTATAGAGTTCCATAAAACCACAGAAGAAATAACTTCCTCAACCTCTTTCTTCGATGGACACAAGGAGCTGTTTCGCAAGGGAGGCTCCAACACGCAAGAGCGGTCCAACCCAAAGATCAAATGCGAGCCACGCTGAGATAAGCCAAAAGCAGACATCTGGCGTTAGCAGCCCAAACTACACACAAAGTCCTTCTGGATGGTCCAAAACCATCCCACTTTCTGCTACAGGTCAGGAAAGCAAATGAATGACCACCTTCAGGATCGAGCCGTTCGACATCCTCCCTGTAAGATTTGCTACAGAGCGATGCCTGTACCCTCTGCACAGAAACCCTTACTCGCCCGGCCCCGTAATTCATACCATATTACATCTGAAGGGCTGCATTAAGAAAATATTACAGTTGCCAAGCCCTGAAAAGCTAGGATGTGCTGGAAAGAAGTTTTCTCTGTAGCATTAATCTGGTCCACTTGCGTAGGGTCTTTACAGCACGGCCACATACCACGTGTGCACACAGTCCTGACGCAGTTAGTACCGAGAATAGAAGATGTTCAACAAGTGAGGAATTATCGAGTTTTGGGGTTTTGACTGGTTGCTCATGCGCGGCACTCAGCCCTCTTCACTTCACACTTTTCATGTGCTGCTCCAAGGCAGAAATGAAGGCGTCCTGCCACTGCAGACCGGGATACTTCTCAAACGGCTGTGAATTTATTTTCATAAAATCCTAGAGAACTACGTTCGCAACACCTCTGGTTTACAGCCGAAGAAAAGGGGCACAGAGAAGCTCTGGGCATCCAGTTCCAGAATCAGCCGACAGCTCCCTTTTTAAAAAATAAATAGCACCGAGCGGCATTTTACATGTTTGACGTACAACTTCCCAAGGGATCATGTGCAGCGGGAGCGCTCGGCGCTTCTGCAACCCAGCCCTCAGCCTGGGGACCCAGGAAATCGAGTCCCTTGTTGTGCATGAAAAGCAATTTACCCGGCGCCATGCACCAGCCCTGCAGCAGAAGCAGAGCAGGAATCCCGTCTCCTTCGCCATCACTTCACCCCTTCCATTTTTCCATGACCTGTCTCACTCTCTGCCCCCCAAACCCTGCAGGGCAGAGGTCCTCCACGCACAAACCCTGAGCAGCCATGGAAAAAACCCATACGTGATCCTGTAATTAGAAACTGCATCGTAACGCATACAGGGGGCTGAATTAAGGTTGCAGAGGAATACTGTAAATTGGATGCACATTTCTTGTTCCATTTTACTGCTTTTTTTTTTTTTTTTTTTTATTTTGCCCTCCCCCTTATTTGGCTTTGGCTGCACTTCAGATTAAGCTCCTAATAAGGGCTGGAGTTGGACGAGATTTCTCAGCCCATCAGATTGCAGCCTTCCAAGCCATTGAAATGAGATTCGAGCTCAACTTGAATTTTCAATAGTTTGGCCTAAAGGCAAGGGTGTTAACAACAGGCCCGCCAACACCTTCTCTATGAGAAATGTCTGAAAACATGTCTGCACATCAAATACTGCTCAGGCTCTGGTGAACAAAAGCCACAAAGCTAACATCTCCAACCCACCACTAACTTGCTCAGCCAGTTCTCCTGTCGGTAAAGCTCATGCGTTTTCTCTGAAAATCCAGTGAACCTCTACATTCTCTCTAGGAAAATGGGTTTTCCCCCCCAACCCTAAAACCTGTTGTAGTTTCATTATGGCAAGGCCAGGGATAAAGAGAGGGCAGGTAAATCAGGTGGATGTAGAGGAAGCAGACGCACACCAGTTCACCCAATAGTCTACAGAAATGATGCACATCAGCAAGATATCACACTGACGTGCACGGAGGAGCAATCAGAAAACAGCCTGTCTTGTAGCCAGCTCCTCCTACAAGCAGCAGAAAGCTACGCTTGGGCTTTCTTTTTATTCTTAAACATATTTCTCTCTTCTTTTTTTTTCCAGTTCTAACAATTTATTTTTTTTTTATCTATACACTATGATCATGTTAAAGGCTTAGTCCAAACCCTAAAAGCAAGGAAGATGAAACTGAAATGCATCCCCTGTACCAGAGGAAGCAGACGGCGGTAGGAACGGCTGTGGGATGCAGGAGGGTGGGTTTCCTCTCCCGTCTCACCTCCTCCTTGACAACCACATCCCCTGTTATGGTACCCAGCAGGGCACAGCAAAGACAGGGCTTGCTGCAGGCTCCAGTCTGGGCAGAACCCAAATCACCCCAACTCTGAAGTTACCCTGGCCCCAAGATTTTTTTTACCTAGAACCCCTGACTTCAGCAGTCTTTAGTAAAATAAAAATGTCATGCTATGAGTTTCTCAGAAGTCCTTAGGCCACCCCTGCCTAAACGTACAAACCTGAAGCACATGACAAAGATGAGCCTTTCACCTTCAGATCACTGCACTGGTGGGAGGAAGGCTTTAAGCAAGACCTCTGCCGGTCCTCTGAACAGATTTTACATTGGGTTTTTTAAAACATTGAAGTATATTTTCTTGAGGACATGAATGCTTCAGCTTCCCTCTCACCAAAATCTTTTCTAATTCACATTTCTAGCATGGTGGGTCTGAAGAGCAGCCACGACTCTTGCCAGCACTGGAGGCAGCAGGGCAGCGCAGGGAAGGTGCTCCCCTCCTTTTGATGACAAATGATAGAGAAAAGGAACAATGGTTTCTTGAACTGCATCCAAGGGAACGTAACCCTGCTAGAGCGCCTGGCAGGGCATCAACAGCAATGGAAATTTCAGCTTTTAGAGAACAGAAATAAGACTCAAGAAGGGGGTGGGGAGATCCTGCAGGAGCCGAGGTGCCACTAATCCGACAGATTGTTTTACAAACTCCTGCTTCTCTCCAATGAAATTATATCCTCTGCAGAAAAATCATCTGGCTCCAACCTCTTTTGGTAAGTGGAGCGTAAACAGAATAGAAAAGAGCTCATACCTGAGCAGAAATTGGGCTTGGACGGGCTGTGCCAGGCAGGAGAGCGGAGGGACGGCAGCCAGAGCACTGGGATTTTGCTCTTTTCTTCATATTTTCTTCATACGGCCGCTGCAGGACCAGTGAACCCCACCAAGCAAACAAGCCTTGTCCAACGCAATGGGCAATCGTTGGCCAAGCCAACTCTGTGCCCTGCTGCGTCACCAGTGGGCTCTGCCCCGTCTGCAACAATTGCCAGGCTAATCATAATTATTTCACAAGCCCCTCGTTGGTATGTCACTAAGCAGCTGTAAGGGCAAAGCACCATCCTGTGCACGAGCTGCTGGGAGCCAGGCACCGTCCCACCGGCTGCAGAGCTTCAGAGCAAACATCCACACGGGTGATGATTCACATACACACACCCCGATGCCTCTTCTGTGCTTCTGCACAAGGCTGGTTTATCCTCAGGGGCCAGCAAATGCCACGCGGGAAGCGCTCACGGAACAGCAAAGGCAAGGCACAATGTGTAACCGCGCTAATTGCTGGAGTAATTAAAAAGGAAAAGATCAAACTAAATACCAGAAGTCTGAGCATCAGCAAAGAACCACTCTCCTTCTCAGGAGCTGCCTCTCACATGTACGTCCTCACCAAGAGCCACCTGTGCTGAGCCACCTCCACGGGCCTGAACAATCGTTTGAGCAGATGACACACAAAAAAAAGAAAAAAAATGTCAGGAATTTTTCTTTCCAATAGATTTCACCTCATTTTCTCTTCAGTGTGGCAGGATGAAAAGACATTTCTATTAAGCAATTGAGTTTTCCCCACAACAGACACGAACTGGCACGTTCTGAGCGTTCGGTATTTCAATCCCAATTAAGTAGAAAAATAATTGCTGCACCTAAGGGTTTCTCAGCTCCCTAAGAGGAAACAAGTTATACATACACAGATTTTCCTAAGCTTTACCACCACATACTTAAGACGTGGATTGAGGGATGAATCACAACTTCAAATTCTTCATTACTAAGCCTGGCAATCAACACTGCCACTTTCTGGCAAAGAAACCCTAAAAATCCCTGATCTTCACCCGTGATGTCATCTGCAAACAGTGATGTGATTTATGTCCCATGGGGCACTCCCGTCCCGTGATTCCTTCGCTGCTGGGGATGCTGGGGCGAGGAGGGGTTCATCCCTGCGCCCAGCAGGTCTCCGCCACGGAAGCAGCTGGGTAACAGGATTTGCTCTGGATAATCCCTGCTCCGGCTCTTGGGAGCTAAGGGGAGGAAGCAAACGGAGATGCATTTGGCCAGAGATGGCAGCCACCGTAGTAACCGGCTTTTATACAACTTATTCTTCCCCAGCCACGTGCCAGTCTCCAGTTTCAAGCCCCGAGAAGAAAAGGCAGCACCAGGAAGACAGAAAGGAGGCTCGTGAACTTTCTGCGCTGGCATCAGGGTGATGGGCATCCCTGTAACTGACCAGTCAGACGCCTGGCCCCAGGCTTTCAGCATGTTTTAACGCAGGTTTAACCCACCAACCCAAGCCGGTCAGTTGGTTTGGGGCATCGACCGAATCCAAAGTGACAAACTCCTGCCTGTTTGCTTTCGTCCTCCCTCCTCAGAGCAGCCTACCAAATACCAGCTGCATGAGCTTGGCTGGAATAAATGGCTTTATACAAAGGAGGTGAGGTTCCCAAATCTCAGCGTGAAGGCCAGCAGCACAGCTTCACGTTGCTTGGACAGACCTCCAGCTGCAGCGGCGAAGAGATGGGCAACTGTGGCAGCTGCGGGAAAGTCAAGTATGGCCAGGGCAAGGAGCCAAGCCACCAGGCAGGAGCAGCCACAGGGACGAAACTAAGGACCAGCTGCTGGCAGGGAAGAGCTCTGAGAGCTCACAGCCACACAGAGTGCATCACCTCACATAGGGCACAGCCATGGAGGAGGTCTCCACTTGACTTTCCATTCCAGAGCCCAAGGCAGGAGGCATCTCTGCCAGCCTGGCTTGTTGCTGCCCGTGGGCACCCACCCTCTCTCCACAGGGTGAGGGGGACATTTCTTTAGATAACGACATACAGCAAAGACCAACTTTTTCTCGTGAGGTTATCTGAACAAAGCCCAGTGCAAGAGACCCTGAGCCACCAGTGGGGCCATAAGCTCTGCCTGAGGTTATTATTTTAATAATTAGAGGGATGGCAACAGACAGAGGTGGTATTCTGTGGCCTCTTAACCCAGAGAGTTACTGGGTTTTATGCAGACGACTCCACTTTTTCAGCTCTGAAGACTGCAGCAAATCCTCACGGAGAAAAACATCAAAAAGAGGACGCTGGATGCGGCCCAACACAGGGCCGCTGCTCGGCCAGCCCGAGCCAAAAAGCAACATAAAACACGCAGGGCTCACAGGGCGTTTCATTTTTAAAATGAAGCAAAACCTGGAGCCTTCCTGCGATTCAGAGCCAGTCTGCCTGGAGCAAAGTGACTTTCCAGGAGAAGCACTGCTCCCCTCTCCAGCCTTGTCCTCATGCCTCTCCATCCATCCATCCATCCATCCATCCATCCATCCATCCATCCATCCATCCCTCCGTCTGCTCCTCCCACGCTCACCATCCCTCTGCTGAGGAGACGGCTCTTCCCAACATAGAAGGCTCTCCCCAACCAACCACATCACCATCATTCCACCTCAGGAGCCACCGGCCCCACGCAGCCGGCAGGGACATGCCCACAGGGAAAGGCCGGGACAGCCACCTACCCCTCTGCTTCACAACGTGACAATTAACCGGCTTGAAAACTGCTTCTCTAGGCAAAAACCTGTCCTGGGAGCGACCGGGGCGGCAGACATCTACTTTGTGCACCACCTAAGAGATAAATAAATACCATTTGCCAAGTGGGGCCCTGGATGCTCCTGTCGCACACAATAATTAAACCATCAGTCAAAGACACAGCGCATTAACGCAGACGGAGGTGGATAAGAGAGTGAAATCCTTCTACTTGAATCTCCGCAGCTAAACAAAACCTAAAGCAGGTCCCATCTAAGGGGGAAAAAAGTGAGAGACTATATTATAAAGATTCAAGACACCTCATTTAACAGTTGGCTTTTCCAGTGCGTGCCAAGAAAGTGAGAAAACCAAAGACAGAGAGTGCCCAAGTGTGCAGCGAGCCGGGATCAGACCAGCAAGAGGACAGAAAGGCACAGAGGGCCTTGACCATCAAGAAAGAATTGCAACAGAGGTGGCCAGCAGGTCTCTGAAGACAAGGGGGAGGCAAAATTGCTGGTACAGCAGCCCATAGCTTTTTCCATCCCTTTAAAAAGAAAAGAGTCAAAACCATGCCATACGCTAGCACTTAAGTAAGTCCCTGCCCTCAGTTTCCCACCATCTGTACTGCTCTCTGAAACTCCCCTGCTCATTTAATTTATTGCTGTGTGTCTTCGCCAAAATCAAAGAGCTAAATATCAGGAATCGTGGTGGGAGGCATCCAGCTGCTACGACCCATTGTAGAATAAAACGTATTTGTGCAAACTCGCGTTGAGAAAGCCGGGTAGGAAATCTTCCTACGAAGAACTTCCCATGCTTTCAGATTAGCAGATCAAGCTGCAGGCATTAAAGACCTTTCCCCTTCTGTATCTGTGAAATCCAGCGCTTAGGACACAAAAAAACGGGTCTTTTCTAACCCTGGAACGAACCGATTTTGGAAGCACGACGGCGGTGGGGGGCAGGGAAGCCCAGCTCAAGCTCACATGCTGCGTGGGGCTGGTGAGACGGGGCTGTTTCTGGGGGAATGGGGTGTCGGGACCCGGAAACCCTGGCGGTGTCACCTGCAGGTCCCCGTTCTGGTCACTCATCCAGCCCCCAGACCCCTCTCGCCTCGATTTTCCTGCCCGTGGGACGGAGGCAGCAGGACTTGCCTATAATGCACGCAGCCATTTGCAAAGCTCCCGAGCGTGGATTACAGGGAAGAGCTCGTTAGAAGCCGCCTGTAATGTAACAGCGAAGCGGCCTCTGCCTTACGGCCACGAACCAGGATTCAAAAGGGAGCACTCTCGAAAATAAGGTTGTAGAGTCATCAGCTTCCCAGAAGGAAATAAGCACAGCTCCCTGCCCTCTCGAAACACCAGCTATCTAGCTGATAAAAGAAGAGCGTTCCTGCAAGCTAAACACCCGGGCAGTACTTGCAAGGCAGGATTTGTGGCCTGGTGCCCTTGGAGTCACTCTGAGAGTGGTAGAACAGCAGCCACAAAAACTTGGAGGGTAGGGGGAAGACCTATTTCTAACACCCTGGTGACCTGTCTGATG
>JAOXNO010000007.1:7172828-7191950 GCA_028565335.1 Limnodromus scolopaceus
GGATGGGGCTTTGAGCAACCTGCTCTGGTGGGAGGTGTCCCTGCCCAGGGCAGGGGGTTGGAACTGGATGGTCTTTACGGTCCCTTCCACCCCGAACCATTCTATGATTCTGTATAACTGATGAACTTCTCACAGATGCCCTCCCTGACATCAAAGCACTGACCTGCTGTGATCTGACAGTGGAGGAAGTATAGAAGGGTTTCGGTTTCTGTAGCTGAGTACATTGGTCCCAGCTCAGTCCCCTCAGCCATTCCACCTGTGGCATAGCCCGCTTCTCTGTGTGCCCAGATAACCTCAAAACCAAACCTACAGCTGTCATTAGTTAATTCTCACTTCATGTCAAAACACTGGAACAATCATGGAGGTATGGACCCTCCTGCCAGGATTACTCACAGCAGGTCAAACGTGCCCGGGCCTGGCGGGAGGACTGCATCTGCAGGCAGTGGTGGGAGGTCTAGAGAGGAGAAGGTTTTGTTCTGTTCTTCCTCTGACCCCACAGGAGCTGGTCTCCAGCAGTGCTGGGCTCTTGGCTTGCCATCTGCTGGGTGGAAAGGAGCGTGAGCAGACCCTGGGCATGGTCCCCAGATGTGCCTACCCCTCAGCGGGTATAAATGTCTCTGACTCCTACCATCTGGTTCTAGCTGTGCTACGACTCCCTGTCTCAGACGCCTGTAGAGGGGCCGTCCTCTTGCCAAGGGAAAATGAGGTCTGGAGTGCAATCTCTGCTACAGCATCCTATTAAAGTCTTGCTGTAGCCTCCGGCGAGGAACAAGCGGGCTGGACTTGGCATCTCTCCAGGAGGAGAGGACACTGTGGTTTGGGAGGAAAGTTTTCCCTAGATGCAAAAAAAAAAAAAAAAAAAAAAAAGTGGGAAAAGCATTGGAATTTTGGATTTTTCCCTGTCTGTGCATCTTTCATCCTGGAAAGGAGGATTTCTGGTGAAGCCATTAAGCTACACATGAACAAGGTCATCTGCCAGATTGGCTGCGTAACACCAAAATACTACAGGGCAGGTAGAAACCTGCTTTGAAAGACAAGGCCATGGAGAGCCCGTGTGAGTCCTAGAGCTGGCTCCTCTGCCCCCGCAGAGCTGGTGAGCAGGGATGGGTTCCCAGAGCCCTGGCCTTGAGGCGAGGCGCTGCTTTGACAGCAGGAAACATGACTGTCCATAGTCCGACTCCTGGGGGAAGGGTGGTGCTTCTCGAGTCCTAATTGGTCCTCATCTCACCTCCTCCTCCTTTTCCTCCTCCCATCCTAGTTTGTTGCCCAGCTGCTGGGGTTCCTGATCAGTGTGGTCAGCTCCATCTTCTGTGGTCACCTGGGGAAAGCCGAGCTGGATGCTGTGACGCTGGCCGTCTCCGTATGTATTATTGACTCTGCTGTGATTTAAAACCCACAAATTATGTGTCGCTAAAAGAAGGAGAAAAAACCAAAGCCTGTAGGAATGTATGTGTGAGGACTCTGCACGTAAACACAGCCTGATGCAATGCAAACATCACATCCACCAAACCCTTCTTTCTTTTGCCCCGAGCACAGGCAGGAGGCAGGAACTGAGCAGTCAGTGGCTATACCAATGCAAGGCCAGTGTCTGGGCAGGGACCTGGAGCCTGTGACCAGCTCCCTGGACCCACCAGACCTGGGGCTGTGCATGTGGCTAGGAGCAGCACTGTTTGGGGTCCTTTAGATATTCACCCCGTGCTAGAAGATCCTTTTCCACACCAGAGGAGAGAAGAGGCTGTTTAGCTAACCAGAATATGTTATTCTGAGAAACAGAGAAGGGCTGGAAACCTCCCAAAAAACTCGTAGCAGAACTGCCTCCCCACCCGGCTGGGAGGGACACAGTGCTTTTGGCCGGGTCCCCTGTCACACTGCCTGGCAACTCAAGTCCCTTTGTCTCTCTTTCAGGTTATCAATGTTACGGGCATCTCCATCGGCTCTGGTTTAGCCTCAGCATGCGACACACTGATGTCCCAGGTCAGTAGCAGCTCCCCCTTTCCTTGTGCCTGGCAAGGTTCGATTGGTGGTGTCTCACCTCCTGTGTGGTGTGATCTGGGCACAGAGAGCAGGAGGATGGCAGCTTCCAGCCAGCACAGGGCTACAGATGCACTGACTGGAGCCTGCTCCCTCCCTGCAGCTCCCCAAGGGAGCCTTGGGTCATGCCTGGCTAGCAAAGGGATGTGCAATCCACCCAAGAACCAGTTAAACCCAACCAGCTTGGCCACTAGCCACACTAGCCACTGCAGGGTGTGGGAAATGCATTTAATCAGCCCGTTGCTGCCCTTTGGTTCCCTGTAACGCTCACCTTGGTCCTCTCTCCTGACTCAGACGTATGGCGGCAAGAACCTGAAGCAGGTGGGCACCATCCTGCAGCGGGGGATCCTCATCCTGCTGCTGTGCTGCTTCCCGTGCTGGGCAGTCTTCATCAACACCGAGCGGATCCTCCTGCTCATCCGACAGGATCCCGAGGTCTCCAGGTCAGGGGTGAGATCGAGCCCTTCTGGATCAGGCGTTTGGCTGTGGCTGGGTTGCCACGCAGCGTTGAAATCAAGGCTCCGTGGAGCTTGAGTGCAACGCTGCTTGGCTTGGCTCTTGCTTTGCTGTTTCATTAATTGGGGAAACAACTCTCTTTCCAGGTTAACTCAGCTCTACGTGATGATCTTTATTCCAGCACTTCCTGTAAGTTGCTGCTAAAGCTGTTAGAAGCTCTATATTTCTCAGTAACATTAAGGGAAAGGAGGGAGAGTCTTTGCTCTGCAGATCCCAGGGCAGCAAGGTTTAGGGTTTTACAACGTGCCCCTTGATCTTGGGCCTTAACAGATGTGTATTGGCCAGCAGCTGCTGGACCAGCAAACATCCATCTTACCGTGCAAAGGCTTTTACTGCAGGCCACGTCTCTGCACAACACGTAACTGGCGGTGGACATTGGAACCAGGGGCTCCAGGGCTCACTCCTAGCCCTGAGATAAAGGCTGCAGCTTGCTGTTCACACGCACTCGTAGCTGCTGGGCTCTTGGCTAATTACGCCATCTCTCTGGAGAGACTCCTCTAAGACACCTGGGGAATAAGTGTCTGTAGGTTAATGTTTTCTTCCAAAGTTTCCAGGCTCTCTTGTGCTGATGAGGAAGCACTGCACATTTCCCATTTGGAGACGGATGTCTCTTCCCCGGTGGGAATGGGAGGTGCCTTTTTTTATTCTTGGGGTGCAGCCAGTGCTGGCAGATGCCACGCTTCACCCAGACCACAGGAGCAGGGTGTCAGGCAGCGTGCCTGGCTGGGGCATGCTGAAAAGGCAATGAGGGGAGCTGAGGGGGGGACCTGTCTGTGAGTGTTAAATGGTGGCTGGCTGTTGAACCATAGTGCGGCAGTGCTGATGAAATAATCCTGCTTCTTGCAGGCGGCGTTTCTGTACCAGCTGCAGACAAGATATTTACTAAGCCAGGTATTGTATAACCAGCCAGGTTCTGGGCCATAAATTAAAGGTATTCCCAGGAACATGGATAAAGTTGGGGATCTAAGTTCATCCTGTCCTGGGGAGAGCTGGGCTGAGGAATGTGTGAGGCACAGCCCTCAGCCAGACCTGCAGGACAGGAAGAGCTTATGGGAACCACACTTAGTTTCCTCCATTTCCCCATTGCTACCTCCCAGCTCTGCACTTTGTTGATTGCACGAGCTCCTGAGCCCTGCATGCTGCCTTCTGCACCTCTAACACAATCCAGCTTTACCTGAAACAGGAGCAGCCTTCTTGCTCTTCTCCCTGGGCACTGATGAAGGTTTCCCCTGTGTTGGATTGATGGGGACTTGGGTGGTGCTGGGGAAGCAAACTCCAAAGTCTTTCCTTGGCTTCCAGGCGATCATTTTGCCTCAGGTGTTGACCGGGATTGCAGCCAACATCCTCAATGTGGCCATGAACGCCTTCTTCCTATATGCACTGAAGCTGGGCATGGTGTAAGTGTGAGCAGAGGTGCTGACGGCCTCTCCGTGGGTGCAGGGGTTGGTTTGGGGCTGTGGTGGTGTCCTGGGTGCCTTATGCCGCTCTCTGACCCTAGCCAACCATCTTGGAAAGATAAGGCTGGAGGGATATGCTCCATATCTGTAGCAGGGCTTGTCTCCTGCTGTTGCTGAGGAGGTGGTGGAGCAGAACATTGTTTGTAATCTGCCTGTTTCTCTCCCCAGGGGCTCTGCCTGGGCTAACACTGTTTCTCAGTACACCCAAGCGATTCTCCTCTTCCTTTATGTGTGGTGGAAGAAGATCCATGTGGAGACCTGGGGAGGTACTGCTTATAGCTTAATCCTTCAAAATACCAGTGTCTGGCCCTGGAGATTTGGCCCTGTCACCAGCACCCATGGTGTAGGTCTGACAAGGGGACTACCATCCCCTCATGGCGAGTAGATGCTGTAAGTTGTGACCCCCCAAGTACATTCTTGCTGATCACCCTGGCTCAGGAATGCACCATGGTACAGCAAGACTAGGCTTATGTCCTGTGAGCTGTGGCTTGTGGTTGTTGTCCTCAGGGTCCAGAAGAGCATATGGTTCCCGTTTGGGGGAGGAGGGGGAGAATATGCATTCATTCTGCTTCACTTCCTCTTTGCAGGTTGGACCAGGGACTGCCTCCTAGACTGGGGTTCCTTTATCCAGCTGGCAGTGCCTGGCATGCTCATGATGTGTATTGAGTGGTGGACCTATGAGATTGGGAGCTTCTTGGCAGGTGAGTTCAAATCCTCTTTTCCCTCTGGTTCAGCAGGTCATCTTCCAGCCATGCCTGCTCTGGTGGCTGCCTCTTGAGCGTGTCCCCAGAGAATGTCCTGCCAGCAGCCTCCTCGTCTGTAGGGCTGGTCCTGCAGGATGCTGCATCTGTTAGATGGAAGCCATGTAGTCACTGTCCCTTTGTCAGAAAAGAAGAATTTTTAATTCTGACCTAATGAAGGAAGTGATGAATCTTTTCCAGGGCTGCTCAGTGTGGTGGAGCTGGGTGCGCAGTCTGTCATCTATGAGCTCTCCTCTGCAGCGTACATGGTAAGGCCCAGGCATATTAAAGCAAGATCAGCCTGGGAGGAGCCCCCAAACAATGGCCCTGCAGGTCAAGGCTGGGGAGGGAAGCCAGGGTGGGAAGCAGGAGTTGGTACCTGGCAGGTGATGACTCTCAGGCCTGCTCTGCAGCTGCACATCCAGGGAATGTGCTGCAGATGGCAAATCCCTTTCCTGCAGCAATGCCAATTTGCCCCAAATTCCCTGCTGGGGCAGAAGAAAATTGCTGCAGGTTCTATTGCCCCTCACCTCCTCCTTGTCTCCTGCTACTCAGGTGCCTCTGGGCTTCAGCGTGGCTGCGAGTGTCAGAGTGGGCAATGCCTTGGGATCAGGGGATGTGGTGCAAGCCAAGACCTCCTGCATCACTGCGCTGCTGTGTGCAGGTCAGCCCAGGTCCTGCAGAGGGGAATAAAGGAGCAGGACTTGATGCCCTTGAGGCAAGCAAGTGGACTATTTCTCTTTCTTTCAGGAGTTTTTGCTGTAGTGGTTGCAATGTTACTGGGAACCCTAAAGGATGTGGTGGGATACATCTTCACCAATGACAAGTGGGTTAACAGCTTTCTCTTGAGTATTATTAGCTTCTTGGAGGGACTGATTTCTATCCCAGGAGCTGCTCAGAAGCTGCTGATGTAGTTCATAAACCTCCATCTGGCAACTCTGTTCCCCAAGGGTTTCTCCCCACTGCCCAGTGTCACTGGGCAGCATGGATGCTGCTGACACTGGGACACTACCATGGTGGTACCCAGGCTGCATGCATCCCCCCAAGTGTCGTGGGCTGGGATCAGGCTGAGGGAGATATGTCAGAACCAGAGTCCCTTGGGACCAGGCCGTGCTGCTTTCCCTGACTAGTACATACATCTTCCCAACAGGGAGATCGTTATCTTGGTGTCCAAAGTGATGATCATCTTTGCTCCTTTCCACTTGTTTGATGCAGCAGCAGTGAGTATTCCAGCATGTGGAATGATTCCCTCTCTGCAGGTTTGGGGTGCAATGGAGCGTGCAAAGCTGCCTCTAGCTGGTTCTTGATCTGTTAAAATGATATGGAGAAGCAAACTGAAAAACTGTGAAAGCAGCTGCTTGCATTACCTGTGGCACCTCAATGTCCCTCCGTGCTTGTAGTTGCCCACTGGCATTGCTGCAGAACAACCCGGTTTTCCTCCTTCCCCCTGTCGAAGCTTCAGCTTTTTATTAGTTTGTCAGAGCAGCACAAGTGAGCAGCTGGCTCTTCAGAGATGTCAGATATTCACGGCGTAGCAGCAGTGCTCATACAACTTGTCAGATAGCATCCCTTGATAGAGGGACACTGTCCCCCTGCCAGCCTTTCGGTGTCTGCAGACAGCTCCACGTTCTGCCCCTCAGTTGGCAGCTGGAACCAGAGGAGACCTGCACCATGTGCTGTGTGATGTGGCTTTGGTCCCTCTTGGCTCTGTGGGACAGTGCCGTGGCTTCCCCATGCACAGGGCTGTGCTGGTCCCCAGAGTTCCTGTGGTGGTACCTTTCATAGCACGTGCTGTCCCATATATTGATCTCTTTGCCCGCTTTCCTTAGGCGACCTGTGGCGGCGTGCTGCGAGGCACGGGGAAGCAGAAGATGGGTGCTATCGCCAACGCCATCGGCTATTACGCCATTGGCCTCCCCATCGGCATCTCACTGATGTTTGTGGCTAAGATGGGGGTGGTAGGTACGTGTGGCCTTCATTTGGCTTTATGTGAGCTGCCAGCACTGCTTCTGCTGGGCCAGACCCTGTGCTTTGGGTAAAGTCTCAGTCCTGGAACTTGTGCTCAGATCTTCCTTTCTATCGGTGGGGCTGGACTGCACTGTGAAGCACTTCGCTGAGGCAGGCTCTGAGTAGCCTCCATCAAATGGGGGACTGAGATGTCCCAGTAAATCCAGGTTTGGTCCCAGCATAGGACCGCCTCAGGAGCTGTCTCTTCTTGAAGCCCCTCAGGGCAGCTCTCCCATCAAGACTGGGGCGATAACCTGACCCCACCGAAGTCCTTGGCAAAAGCAGACTTTCCTCAAGCCCTCCCTGAAGTATCTCTCCATCCTGCAGGCCTGTGGGTGGGGATGATCGTTTGCATCTCTCTGCAAGCCCTTTCCTTCTCGGCTTTTGTCATGCGCATGGATTGGAAAAAAGCTGCAGAAGAGGTGAGATTTGCGTTCTACTCACTCCTAAAAGATGTTCGGTGAGTTCCTGCCCCCCTACAATGCCACAGCCCTCTGGAGAGCGGCAAAAGTGAAATGGGATCTGTCCTTGAGGCATCAATTTGGTGCTGACCATGCTTACTTTGGGAGGGTGGAGGGAGGAGGCTCAGGTTTGCTTGGCTGGGCAGGACACCCTTGCTCTGAGACCAACTCTTCTGTGTGTTTTCAGGCTCAAGTCCGAGCTGGACGGAAAAAGCAACTGGAAGATGTGAACTCCAGTGGCACAGCTGCTAACAAAACAACCGCTGTGGGTAGGTAACCAGGCCCAAATTCTCCACCCAACCCTTCCTTACCTTCACAGTCATGGCAGCCATGTCTGTCCTGCAGGCCCGGGTGGCTAGAAAGAGCACAGTGTCTGGTGCTGGTCCCAGGCCAGTGGCACTTATGTGCTTAGGTATGGGGTACAAGGTACATGTTACCCAAGTCACCACCCTGGCTGCTCCAGGGAAGCGCCTGAACTGCCAGCCAGTGTCTACCTTACTTGGGAACTCGTGCCACTCTGCTTATGGCATGTCCTGGTGTCCCCGAGCCTTGGGAAAAGACCCTCAGGACTGTCACTAGTGCTTGTGCAGCATCAGACAGGGTTCCCCTGACTTTGCAGCTCGGCTTCCCTGCAGCCCTCACCTCTCTCTTGCACAGATTACATCTCCCTTGACACGGACACTGTGGACACCGTGGTCCTACCTGAGAACATCGTGGGAGGCGAGAGGCAACCTGACCACCAGCTCATCACGCAGGAGGAACTTGCTGTCGTCCCTGCTCCTCCTGCTCTGGTATGGAGGGCCCTGATCATCCGCCGTGTGCTGGCTGCTGCCACCGCCGTCGCTGTCCTGGTGGTGGGCATACTGGTCCGGCTCCTGACTGGCAATGGCTAGAACCAGTGACACTGGGGAGCTGTGCACAGAGCAGGAGGGCACGTGGTCACGTCCCAGGAGGATGGTGTGGGGGATGGAGTTCCCCCCTCAGTTCCTTGTAAAGAGTCACTTTGCTCAGTTTCTGATTAACTCACAATGTTTTATCCCACACGCAGAGTTCTTAAAGGGGGTGAGGGTGCAGCACCTGGGAAGAAAGTGCTTGAGAGCTGGTCTGTCCTGCACTGCACTGGGATGTCACTGGTGACAGGCAGGAGTCTATCCTGGGGCTGGCCCGGGAAGGAGACAAGGACCTCGTCCTGCTTCCTACTCCCTGGGGGCATTTGTCCATGGCATTTGCAAATGGCAGAGGCTCTTGCTGTCCACATCATTGCTTTTCCTCACGCACCGGTCTGTGCCATCGTCTCGGCGTGGCAGAGCCCGCTCACCACCTCTGGAGCAGCGCAGAGCAAGGCTGATCTCGTTAGAAGATGGCTGAGTCCTCTCCAACTGCTGCCAGGGCGTGGGGGGGCTGGCTGCCGGCCCTGCTCTCCCTGCTGCGCGGCAGGCACAGGGCCTAAAGCAACTCTTCTTTGCGCTTTTGTAAGGTGGGATTTTGATACAATAAAGTTTTCTGAGTAAATGCTGGGCTGTTAATGTGGTGTGAGCGTGACCCCGGGTTGTTGGCAGGACTAGGCCGTGAGAGGGAAGACGTGGGACTGGTTCCTGCACCATGGTGGGCTTGCCCAGGGTCTAACCTCTGCCTCCTGGCCCTGCGCTTTGGGGCTGGCTCTGGGTGCAAGGACGGCCAGGGGCTTGTTTGAGCTGGGCTCGCAGAGGTACAAGCAGGGCTTGTGCACCTTGGCTGCTCCCACACCGTTGCTGAGCCGCGTGGGAGAGGGTGGCGTGGGGCACAACCCTACAGGTCTGCCAAGGAACGGCCATGTATCTCAATGCAAATGCCCCCAGCACTGCTTGCCCACCCCTGCCCTCAGCGCCGAGCCCCTCGGGACCGGCCCCAGGCTCTTACCTGCAGCTGTGTGACAGCAGCGAGGCCACTGCCTTATGGCCGCACGCTAGCCATTGCAGGGTGAATATGACGAACAGTTGGGGCACGGCACCTCCCTGCCACCCCACAACTCTCCTGGCACATGGCGCTGGCTGCCTGTGGGCTGGCGAGGAAAAGACGTGACATAAAGGAGCTTGAAACAGCCACCAGCCCCCACCTCAGCAGCCTCTGACCAGATGTGGGGAGGATGTGGCAGGCTCTGCCCTGCTCAGAATCCCCCCAGATTTGGGATGTGACCCTGGAGGGTGGAGGACAAAGCCTGCCTCGCTCAGCCCCACAGGCTACCCCATCGCACCGGTGCCCACCTTGTGAGGGTCTGCGCCATGGTGGCAGGTCCCCTCCACCTCCCCTGCCCCGCGCGGGGGCCAAGGCAGGACACTATATTTGGCCTGGCGGAGCGGTGCCGGTGAAACCCGACGCTGCCGCGCCGTGCCGAGGCCGACAGCTGGAGCCAATGGGGCCAGCTTGTCTTGGCCGCCACCACGCCGTGATGAGAGGGGCTGAGACCGGCAGTGGCCCCCGCCACTGCCAGCAGCCGCTCACAGAGACCACACACGGACCCACGGAGCCTCCATCGCTGGTGGAAGAGGCGGACAACCCTCCACCCCCCCGGCCGGAGGAGCCACGGCGAAGCAGGAGAGAGGTACGAGGGTTCAACGGGAGCCATTTGGGAAGTCTCAGCCCCTTGCACTTTACGTCCGGGCTCCTCCGCGGTGCACAGGACCCTCGCTGCCCTGTCCTGCCCCGCTGCCCACACTTCCCATCGCCGCCCCGGCAGCAGGCGGTCAGCTCGCCTGGCCCCGGCTGAAGTTCACCCCACCATTGGTTACACATTGCTCACCCTGAGGAGGTGGTTTTTAACTGAGCGCGGAGGAACAGGATTCTTTCACTCCCCCCCCGGGCAGAGCGGCAGCATGAAGAAGCAGGCAGATCTCCCCGAGGAGAACGGCTTCAGCGAGGCAATGGCCACCGGCCAGCACGATCTCACACCCAGCAGCTGCGGGAAGAAACGCCGCTGGCTTCAGTGCATGCTCCCGGACAACTTTTGGGAGGACGTGAAGAAGCTGCTGGTGCTGGCGGGGCCGCTGGTGAGAACCTCGGTAGGAGACTGCTCCCCCCGCAGCACGGCCACCCCTGCTCACCTCCATCTCCTCTTCCCCTCACTTAGATCCTGATCCAGCTGCTGATCTTCCTGATACACCTCGTCAGCTCCATATTCTGCGGCCACCTGGGCAAGGTTGAGCTGGCTTCCGTCACGCTGGCCATCGCTGTAAGCATTCCAGGGAGCTGCCCCCCTGCCGGGCACCAGCTCCCACCTGCTGACACTGGGATGGGATACAGACAAGGACAGAGGAGATTTCAGTCTCCCATTTTTCCTTTTAGGTCCTCTCCCTACCTAACATCCTAAATACTCACATCCACTCTTTGTTTTTTTAACTCCTGTTTCCAGGTTATAAATGTTACTGCAATCTCTGTAGGTTATGGTTTGTCTTCGGCATGTGACACCTTGATATCACAGGTGGGTAAGAGGTGCTGGCGCTTGTCCTGGAGACGTGGGCTTTTCCAGCATTGGCTGATGCTGCCCAGACACTGCATGGAGCCCTGGCTGCACCTGCGAGCTGGGGAAGCTTGTCCCCAAGCAGCAATCCCGTAACAGGGAGCTCCGTGCTCCCCTTGCAATACCAAATCCTTTCCCGGGGTGGTCAGGGCTGCTCCATGCTCCGTGGGGTCCCTGTCCCCCCAGCACTGGTGTGCAGAGCCCACCCTCCTCTCGCCTTGCAGACCTACGGCAGCAAGAACCTGCTGCGCGTGGGCGTGATCCTGCAGCGTGCCATCCTCATCCTCCTGCTCTGCTGCTTCCCCTGCTGCGCCATCCTCATCAACATCGAGCAGCTCCTGCTCCTCATCCGTCAGGACCCCGAGGTCTCCAGGTCGGGTGGCCCAGACACCGCTGCCTTGTCCCTCCCCGTTGTGCTGGGGCTGCAAGGAGGGGGGCTATGGCCGTGGCCCCTCATTAACCGTGCCTCTCCTCTCCCCCCAGGTTAACCCAGCGCTACGTGATGGCATTTGTCCCTGCTCTCCCGGTGAGTCCCTGTGGGCACCCTGGATGCTGACCACGCACAGGGACCGGCCATCCTGCTCCTTATTTTCCACCACAGCAGCAGAGCCCCTGCTCAGCGCTGGCCTCATCTCATCCACCAATTTCATTTTCAGGCAGTTTTTATGTATAGCCTGGAGACAAAATACCTGCAGAACCAGGTAGGTCCCACAGCCCTTATGCCCACAGAGTCCTGGCTCAGGTCTCCCCTTAACCATGCACCCAGGGGTTTCACACTTGCTGTTCCCAGTGGTGAGGCAGCGCTTTTCCCCACCACTGCCTGGGTGCCCCGGAACAGCTCTGACCCTGGAGACCACTCCATCCCATGGCACCATCCCATCCCACCTCATCCCCAGTTGTATCCATCTGCCTGGTGGACCTCCCATCATACTTCCCCAAATCAGGGATTTACCTCCAACACACTCATTTTCCAAGAAGGCAACATCATCAGAAGTTTCTTTTTTTGCCTGGGAAAGCTGCTGAGCAGAGGGGCTGGCGGGCACCTTCTCATCTCTCTCCCAAAGCTTTGGTGAAGGTGCTGCAGCCCCCATCTCCTCCCTCTTTGCAGATGATCATGTGGCCGCTGGTGCTGAGCGGGATTGTTGGCAATGTCGTCAACGTCATCGCAAACTGCATCTTCCTCTACGTGCTCGACTTGGGCATTTCGTGAGTAGCGCCCGCATCCCGTGGAGGGGAAAACACAACACCTGGCAACAGCAAGGAACTTTTCAGGGATGTTGGCTCCATTAGGCATGGCTGAGCATCTGGCGCTTGCAAGGGGACAGCAGGACGTTACGCTCTGGCACCCTGAGGCCAGGGAGGTGCGAGCAGGATGACAATGACCTTTCTCATTTCCTTTGCAGGGGTTCAGCCTGGGCCAACACCGTTGCTCAGTATTCACAAACCATTTTCTTGTTCCTTTATATTATCGGAAGGAAACTCCATGCGAAGACCTGGGGAGGTAAGAGCATCTCCCCATCTCCCTCTGGCTTCTGCCTTACACAAGTATGTGTGAATCTTCCACCACTTCTACCAGGACTTCTTCCATCGGGACTAATTCTGTTAGTCCTGAGGGTGAAATATTAACCTCAGCCTGGTACGTCCCAGGAATGTGGTGCTGATTTGGTGGCAGCACATCATGTGCAAGGGTTGGCAGGGCACTGAGCTGGGCAGTAAACATTAATTCTGGAGAAATGATATTTTCTGCTGAGGCTTTGTAGGGTTCAGCCCCAAAGCCAGATGAGCACAGACGTAAGCATGAGGTTGTCCTCAGATGCTCTGCTCCGGCAGGGATGAGTTGAGGGTTGCACCACTCTGTGGCCCGCAGGAAGGCATCAGCAGAGCTTGTACCTGCAAACTCTGCTGCTGGAGCTCCTATGGAGCTGAGGAGCATTGCCCTGGTGGCTCTGCAAACAGGAACAGCACCTCCACGTGCCTCAGGTGCTCTTGAGGACATAGTGGCCAGTCTGATCATCCATCAGGTGACGTTTTTCCTCTCTGCAGGCTGGTCCAGTGAGTGCCTGCTGGAGTGGGACAGCTTCACCTCTCTGGCTGTACCCAGCATGCTCATGATATGCATCGAGTGGTGGACCTACGAAATCGGGAGCTTCTTGATAGGTGAGCAGAAAGCGGGGAGCTGCAAGGAGGTGGACAGGGTGTGACCCAGAGCGGCGTCTGCAGTAGTCTCAGGGGCTGAGAGCGGCTCTCACCCACAGCACTGACCTTCTGCTCTCCCCCAGGCCTGCTGAGCGTCATAGAGCTCTCTGCCCAGTCCATCATCTACGAGGTGTCCGTTGTGGCTTTCATGGTAAGGGCTGGGGGTTATTATTTCAGACCAGGGCTTCCAAGGGACAGCCCCGGGACAGACACCCCACAAAAATCAGCTCCAGCAAATCTCGGTCTTCCCCCTCTGTCCTTAAGCCTCTCCCTGCTTCTGCCTATCCCTCCTATGGAGATGTTTTGAATTAAATCCTGAACTCCATCCCTGTCTCTGCCGGGTGGTTATTGCGTGTCACTGCGATGGCCCCATTACCCGGATGCACACGCGAGCCTCAGCCCTGTGGTTACAGATCCCCCTGGGGCTGGGCATGGCTGCCAGCGTGCAGGTGGGGAATGCGCTGGGCGCCGGTGACACCGAGACGGCCAAGAGATCCTCCTCCACCAGCCTGCTCTGCACAGGTCAGGCCACCAGCATGACGGGAAGCCTTCTCCTGGGCTTCTTCCAGGCACAGCAGGACCAGGGAGCCTTGGAAGTCCCCTGGCTGCGGCACACGCTGGTATCCCCTGCTCTCTCCCTTCGGCTGCCCCCGAGCTCCCCATCACGGCCGGGCTCAGCGCTTTGCTGTGTTTTTCAGGGGCGTTTAGCATAGCCATGGGGGCCATTTTAGTCGCCACGAAGGACATGCTGGGATACATCTTCACCCCTGAAAAGTGAGTACCGCCGGCTCCCAGCCTTCGGTGCGCAGATGTTGGTTCCTAAAAGCAATTGTTGGCTCTTCTCTGTCCCCAGGGAAATTGTTGACTTGGTGGCCTGGGTCATGCCCGTCTATGTTGTCTTCCACTTGTTTGAAGCCACGTGTGTAAGTCTCTTGGGATGCTGTTGCTTTTGGGTGCAGGACCTCGTTGCTAAGTGGCAGCACTGCAGGTTGGTCGAGGGTCCCTGAGGCTGTGGGTGAGCACCAACACTGGGACCCCGCAGAGCTGCTGGGGTCACCCCTTAGAAAACACCAAGTGCACAAGGAGCTGCCAACCCACAGGACCAGGGAGGGACGCAGAAATAACCGGGCAGAGGCAGGGGAGCTGGTTCATCACCAGGATGGTTCACCAGCCCCCTCAAAGGCAGCGTCAGAGCCCTGAATTTGGCCAAGGCGGCGCTCCTGGCTCTGGCCCCAGCCCCTCTCCTTCTCCCCGGCAGGGTGCCTGCAGCGGGGTGCTCAGAGGCATAGGCAAGCAGAAATTCGGTGCCATCCTCAATGCTGTCAGCTACTACGGTGTGGGCCTGCCCCTGGGAGCCGTGCTGCTCTTCGTGGCCAGAATCGGCGTCATAGGTACTGACCCCCCGGCACACAGCTCTGCGTGTCCCCAGATCCCCTGGGGGGTATCCCCCCTGCTCCACTGAAGGCTCACCATGACCCTCCTGCCTGGATCTGCTTCCCCCTACCTGGCTGGGGACTGGGCACACCGGAGTGGACCTTGCAACTACTGAGAGCTTTTAATTGTACTGGGAAAAAGCAACTGCTGCCAGGTCTGCCAGGCAGCCCCATAGCAAGCACCCACAGCTGCCGCATCCCCATGTCCCTGCTAACCTTGGTGACGCCCCCTTTCTTGACTTGCTGTCCCGAGATGCCATCTCGGTTGGGTTTGGTCCAGCCGTGGTGCCTGACTGACGCCAGCATGCCCTCTGCAGGCCTGTGGCTCAGCATGCTCGTCTCCGTCTCCATCCTCTGCACCTGCTTCATCGCCTACATCTGCCGCATGGACTGGAGGACAGCGGCCGAGGAGGTAACATGGGCACCCACTGCATCGCAACCTGCCAGAAGGAAGGTCCCCAGCAGCTTGGCTGGGATCACAGTGGGATAAGACAGCATCGTGAGCTTGATCCCTCCTGGTGCCCCCAGCAAAAGCCAGTGCTCCCGTGTTTGGGACTGTGGTCACGTCCCCGTATTCAGCTCCCTCCCACCCATGCACTCGATGGCCTCAAGGTTTCCCTTGTGCCACCCTTGGCTGGGCACATGAAGCACAAAGCAGACGGGCTGACCGAGGTGTACCTCAACCCTACAGTCCTGAGATTGTTCTTGTGCCCCAACAAGTCCAGGGTTCCCACCAGCCAGCATCACTTGGGCATTCTGGGGACCTTTCAGCTGCAGCACGGTGCCATTTCCAGCCAGACAAACCCCGCGACAGGCAACACATTGCCTTTGCTCGGTGGGGATTTCCCGCACCACGTGCCACCAGCTAAACCCATCACATTCCCTCCCCCAGGCTCAGCGCCGCGCAGGAGTGACCCAGCCACCGCCAGAGGAGCCGAACCCAGGCCCTGATCCCTCCTGCAAGGCGCTTCCCTCTGGTGTGGGGCCAGCCCCACCACCCCATACATACCTCCCTGCCACAGCGGTGAGGGGGTGCATAGGTATGGCCAGGAGCTGGGCACCGCATGGGGTGGTGAGTTTGGGTCCAGGAAGGGTCCCCAAGGATTCACATCAGTCAGAAACAAGCCCACAAAATGGGGGTGCATCATAGTGCTGGTGATGCCCCCAGTAACAATAATTACAAGGGTGGGCTCAGGAGGGTGATGGAAGCTGCTGGGGGGACAACTTGGAAGGATGGGGCACCCTGGGGCAGTTCTCACCTTGCAGACACCGTGTCCCACCAAAGCTCCACCAAGGGCTGGAGATCTCCACACTCTGGGCTGCTTGTAAAGCGCCTTCAGACCTCAGACAAAACCCTCCCAAGACACCCCTCAATCCCCCGCAAAAAGCTCTCAGTGACCCTGCCCTGTTCTCCTTGCAGCGGGAGTGGATGCACACAATGGTGTGGTGCTCATGGGCATCACCAGGACGGAGGGACTGACGTACCAGCTGGAGACACAGGAAGCCACTCCTGTCACATCCCCTCTGGCCACCGCCGTGGTCACCAAGGAGCTGATCATCCGGCGGGGGCTGGCAGTTGCCGCAGCCATCGCAGTACTTGCGCTTGGCATTGTCATAAAGCTGGTGACCAGCAAGCACTGACTCGCACCAGGGACTGTGGGGACTTTGCTTTGGGGGCAAAAGCTCCTCCTGATGGATGGACGTACAAAGCACAGACCGGCCAGCGAGAGAACCAAGCACACGCCTGTCCCATGGGAGCCAGAGGGCTCCCCGGCAGCATTTGGTGGCATCTGCTCAGCCACCACTTGGGAACAGGCCCCATGGCTGCTCTGACCCCCAAAATGCTGTTTGGGGTGTGCGGGTAGCCCTCTCCTGCCTGCGCTGCTGGCTATCGCCTGCCGACTGGAGCCAAGCACAGCCCGGCTCACACTGCTGCTCTGCAAAAAACGCCAAATAAAGAATAAACCCAGCTGGACTCGGGCTGGCTCCTTTGGGAGGGGGCTGAGGGCAGGGGAACATCCGACGCCGGGGGCTGCAGCGAGCCCGGGGGGCTTGTGGGTCTTGCCCCGGCCCCAAGCGGCCTTTGCAGTAAAACAAAGGTTTTATTCAGCAAGGCAGCTTCCAGTTACAAGCGTGGAGGTAAAAGACTCCCAGTAAACCAATAAAAAGTGGAAATTCAATTACACGTGAGATGGCTGGCTGCTCAGCCGAGGCTGAGGCCTTCTCCAGACCTGGGACTCTGGTGGCAGCAATGCCGCTGTCGTCACACAGCCCCAGATGCAGTGTGGTGGTCCCTGATGCTCCTCGAGTCCTTGGGCAGAGAGTGGGCACAGCTCCCAAGGCTCCTTTGCTGTCACCTCAGGTAGCCTTTGCACACCTTGGAGTGCTAAAGGTGGTTTCCCCCTGCAATGAGACACCACCTGTTTGGTCACGAGTCCTCTGGAGGACCGGGTGCTGCAGGTTCTTGGAGGTTCTTTCCCTCTACTCTTGGCAGGCTGCTGGGGACAACCAGCCTGGGTTGTCCCCTTCAGTAAGACCCACATTTTGTCAGGTTTATTGCTGGTATGAGACAGCTTTCTACGGGGATCACGCGACGTGTTCCATAGACAACAGGCTCAGCAACAACTGGTTTTGTTCCAATACCCTTGTGACAAATGATTCCTCCGTTCCCCATAGCTTTTAGATGGGATTCTGTTTGCAAAGCAGGGCAGATGCTGCCTCCTTCCATCTGCCACCACTCACTGCTGAGGTCTGAACCAATTCCTGTGTTTCAGTGGGAGCTGGGGCCTTCTGCTCGGGGCTTCTCTGCTTTCGGTGGGTTTCATTTGCTTCTACCTCTTCAGTGCATTGGCTGACTTGGAGGAAAAGAAATTGCAGCAGAAAAGAGTTCAGGACTAGGACTGCAAGGAGTGAGTGGCTGGTTACAGGTTCGGTGTGTTGCTGTCTGTTGGTCACCCTCTTCGTCCACAGGACACCATCTGGAGAGGCACAGAAACAAGGCTGAGCCCACAGGGAGGGAGCAGAGCCTGAGGAAACAGGGAGATGGAGGCTGAGACCAGGCAGGGGCTCAGGGGACAGAGCTGGGAACACACACTCATGCAGACAGCAGATAACCAAAGCTCACCTTTGCCACCACCGCTGCCACAATCCCCAGCAGGGCCAACATGACCAGACCCACTCGGCCCTTGTTAAACTGCATCAAGAGGAAGAGCTTGGCCCAATCCACCTTCTTCTGGCTGCCAGGTGGGTACCGAAGTTTGTTCACAACCTCCATCTTCAGGTCCTTGATCAAGCAGGAGCGGTGGTGGGAGAAGGTATCAAAGCTGTGCTTGCCGTGGTAGGCGCCCATCCCGCTGTTACCTGAGGGACACAACCCACCCAGGTCGCACCACGCACAGTGACAGTGGCATTTCCTAAATAAATTCTGTTTGTCAGTGCCCAGGACACAGGGAAAGGTTGGTCGTGGTGCTTCTCACACCTGGAGCAGCTGCCCTGCTCCCCAAGGGTAGAGAAGCAAAAAGCAGCTTTAATAACTACCCAGAAATAAGTGAGGACCTGCTCACTGCCTTGAACTGGTGCTCAGGCTGGTTGTGTGAACCCAGCCTTGGAATGTTAATGGCACCAGGCCTCTCCTCTCCAGGGCCACTCCTGCTTCTCCCACAAAATTTACACTGGGGTTGGGGACAGGAGGAACAAGCAGTGGAACATAAGGAGGACATTCAGCAACCTGCCATCAGAAACACCCAAGAGCTCAGCCCTCCACCCACAGCCAGGTTGTCTCTGCCACAAAACCATGAGCCTGACAGTGACCGTGGAAGCTCAACCATCTGCTTGCCCACAGGCAACTTCACCCCATAGCCAGGTAAGAGGAGAACCAGAGCCGCAGACAGATGTGCCAGAGGGTTTTCCTCTCCACTGGCACCAACACTGCTCCGACCACTAATGAGCCTTTCTACAAAGGAAACCACCAGTGAAAATAATATTAATGGGAAAATGCAGCTGAAAATTTTCCTGAATTGCCAAACATGTATGATGGCATCTGGGTCAGAGGCTGCTGCCGGGAGGCTGAGACCAGACCTATGGGCTGGAGCAGGGACTTACCCACACCGCCGAAGGGCAGATCCGAAACCAAAGCGTGCATGAAGACGTCATTGGCCGTCACGCCGCCGCTGGAGGTCTCCGATATCACCCGTCTGATCAGCTACCCAGAATGAGAGATGGCACAGAACAGAGGGAAATCAAGATGGGCCACGAACACCATGGTCTTTAGCAGAGGAGGCGGGTGTCAAGGTGATGCTTGCGTCTCCCTTGGTGAGGGGCACGCTGTGCCCTGTTCCTTGAGAGAGGCTGGATTTATATTACTTTAGCACAAGATCTGCCTTGCTGGAACAGCCACAAAATGAAGAGAGTCCATCCAAAAAGGAGAGGTCAGAGCCAGCAGTGCATCAGCCACAGCCTGGGGTACTCCTCAGCCCTCTCACCCAAACCGCCCGGGGCTGTTGTGTCAGAGCAGAGCCCTGACCTAAATTCCTGAGCTGGCACAACAGAGCATGGAGCGGGGGCAGGAGACAAGCAAGGAACCGGCATCCATGAGCGTGGGCTGGCCAGCCGAGGCACACAGGAAGCTGTGCAACCCAAAGTCCAGCAGCAAGAGACTGGGAGGATCCAGCAGCTCTGGGGACACTCGTGGTCCCCTGAGAGACAAACACTGTGATTCAAAAGGATTCAAAAGAGCCAACACAGACCCTGTGGGGAGACATGCCTGGGACTGGCCACATTCAGCAT
>JAOXNO010000007.1:7204156-7226704 GCA_028565335.1 Limnodromus scolopaceus
GGAGCGGAATGGACGCGGCCGGCCCGGTGCGGCGGCCCCGGTGGGAGCGGCGGGGACCGGCGGGGTGCGGGGGGCTCGGGAAGAGGAGAGAGAGGAAAGAGAGAAAGAGCAGAGCGGGGCGAAGAAGGCGAGGCGGGCACGGCCGCCCGGGAGCGCGGCCGGTACCGTGATTCGCGCCGTCGGGAATGGCGCCTTCTCCTTCTCCTCCCGCCGCCGGCTGGAAGGGGCTGCCGGTCCCGCCGTGGGTTCCCCCCGGGAGCTGCCCTGGGTCTGGCACCCAGCGGAGCCCGGCCGGGTTGTGAAACGGTGGCAGAGAGCCGCGGCGGGTGAGAGCTGGGGGAGGGAGGGGGGGACAAAGTCCCGGCTTGGGGCTCCTTATCGGAGGAGGGCAAATGCCGCCGGGAGCTCCGGCCCCTCGGTTTTTCCCCGGCACGAACTCACCGAACGCCTCGTCTTTTGGCCGGCAAAAGGGGACGGCGGTGCCCGACCAGCAGCCTCCCGCGGCACTGGGAGGGAGAGACTGGGAAAACTGGGCAGCAAGTGCCAAAACCGCAGGTGGTGTTTTGTAGGAGGCAACGCAAGCACTGGGAAGAACCGGGCCAGGACAGTGGAATTAACCTTGATAGAGCCCCGGGGTGGGAAACAAGCCAAAAAAAGCAGGGAAAGGAGCTGAGACAAGGCTGGGCTCATTCCTGTTAAAAATAGTCCTGCCCCAACTTGTTCTAAGAAATGCAAAGGGGATTATTTGAAAATTACTGCCCATTTGTGGCCTTACGAGAGCCGTACGTTTATTGCTAAAGCTCCTCAGCCAAAAGGATGCCCATCTAAAGCCCTGCCCATCACACTTCTGTGACACACACAGGGCTGGCAGCCGGATGCTCGTGCCCAGGACATGAGGAGCACACTTTCCCCCCCAAATTTTACGACATTTCCCCAGACCAGCGTGGCTCTGGGAGGCTGTGCTCGAGCCACGGCTCCCCCCATACACAAACCCTGGCTTTCCTGAACTCTGTTGGCTTCGGTGACAACTCCCGGGCTGCGGCTGAGCCAGCATGTGAACATTTCACAAGTTATTGCACAAATCTCGGCAGTGAACAGTCTGCCATGCAAAAGAATGGCTAGAGGAGCTGCCAATACTTGTGGGCAGGTGGCAACCTGTGAGAGAAAAACAGGCTGGGCTTGTCAGAGCCCTTGCACTGCCGTACGTGAAAAAGAGCCCGGTTTGCATTCAAGGATAAGTGGGGATCTTCCTGGCAGGAGCATTACTTGATGCAAACACGCTGTCCTTGATCCTGTTGGCATCACTCAGGCAGGGCAGGCTGGAGCTCCGTCCAGGCACCGCGCTGTCTGAAGGTCCAAGGGAAATTAGATAAGGAGTTAATGCTACGGCAATCAAGAGTAAAAATCTTTGAGCTGTCAGCGTGGAGCACTGCATTGTGCCTGGGGAAATGGTGCTGCAGTGCATCCTCCACAGGCAGCGCCCACCGAGGGATGTCTGCAGGAGCAGAGAAATGTTATTTACCTGCATTTTCCAGAGCGGCCATTCTCCAAGAGTCTGTAGAATTCTCACCCTTTCGCCCGAAGGTTTTTCGTGCCACAGCAGTGCTGCTTGTGCTTGGCGTCACACACAGGAGGCAAACGTCCCAGTTCATCCCAGTGGCCAGCTGGCTGGGACTGTGCCACGCTTTCGCAGAAACCTGGTCTTAAGACTCCTCGGTATTCGCAGAAATGAGACAGCAGCAGCGTGCTGCATCCTGGGAAACGGTCCCTTTCGGTCCTCGTCAGGGACATCTTTTAGCCAATTATGGACAGGAGACAAGGCTGAGGGCGTTTTAAGCATTGCAAAATATCACTCGAGTCTCCCTGGAGCGGCTGGGCAAGACACGTGGATTTCAGGGAAGCGTGGGATCTCGAGTGAGATGGAAGAATACCCCCACCGGCACCCGGTGAAATGCATGGTCTGCGGCACGCTCCCCACGCCTAGGAGCTGACAGGATTTTCTATTTTTATTCAGTCACTAAGAAACAATGAAGGGAACTATTTATGGGGAAAGTAACTGAACTCCAGAGGAACTGGGAGGTAAGCAGTGCTGGGGGTGCTCTAATCCCCAGGGCCAGACTTACAGCAGCAAGAGAGGCTTTATGGAGAAGCTGAGCTTGAGACTCCCCTCTCCCCTCCATTCCCCGCAACCCCTTGGCTCTCACTCCCCCCTTGCAGTCCATTATAGTGAGGCACCAGTGAGCCAGGCCCCTGCCCTGCCGTTCCTTGCCTTGCTCACAAAAGCATCCATCCAGCAGAGCCTGGGGAAGGAGGACTTTGGTTTAGAAGATAAGCTGTGCAGTGTTTGGTTTCAAGAGTCCACCAAATAGCACAGCTGATCAATAAGTGTTTCTTTAGCTCACGCACCACGCTCACAGAACTTACAAGTTTTTAGCTAGGCTGACAGTCCTCAATTTCTGCTGAAATGTCTGCCTAGTTTTGAGTTCTAAGTGTTTTCTACAAGTCACACAGTCCAGCCAGCAGCACAAGATGGGCAGATACAAAAGCCCAAACAGCACTCAATCATAAAAGCGGGTACAGAAGATTAACAACTGGGAGAGATTTGAAAAAAACCTACAAGAATAAATGCAGCTCAGTTCATTTATGGCATCACTTGTTTTGAAAGCTGTGGCTGATCTCACATTTGCAAGAACAAGATACTGCGTAGCACTGAGCCCTGGTCTGTGGGCTGCATTGTAGACATAGCTGGGGCCATGGAAAATGTGAAAGGGACACAAAGAGACAATGAAAGTGATTGGCACAAAGACTGCAACAAGACGCAACAGCACCACTGGCATTTAGTTTGCTTTCAGCTCAAGAGGAGGGGGTAGCCTGCCACATACAAAAGCCTATTGAAAAGGTGTTTGTCCCAAGAAGCAGTGCCAAGACTTAGTTAGACCGGGCTCCAGCTGACTTAAAGACCTTAAGAGAGAGGTTACTGAGCTCTTACTTCCCTCATCCGCAGAAAGGAGGAGCTGTGTGGCCACAGCCAGGGCTACAGCTCAGGTTGGACAGGGAAGTTCAGCATAAAAGGAGATTTGCTTGAGACTTAAAAGCATCCTGGACAGTCATAAAAATAGTGGCAAGCAGAGATCTGAGCAGACAAAAAAGTTAAAAGATCAAAAAAAAAAAAAGCCACAAAAAAAAAATAGGAGAGGAAGCAGGAGGCAAAAAAGGAGGCAGGTCACAAGCCAGCCTATCAGAATTTAAAAGCCCCAAGCAGCTTTGAAAGCAGCAGTATCCACCTTTACTCACTCTAGATGGAAAAAAAGCAAGCTTCCTTTTTGGTGCAGCTGGGCTGTGCGCTGCACAGTGTTGTGACAGCAGCAGATCACAACAACAGCTGCTGTAGCCAGAGGTGACAACAGTAATGCCACCTTGACGTTGCTGTACGAGACAGCAGCAAGAACTATGCAAAACCTCGCAGTCCCAGGCACAACTCACACCTCTCAACTGAAAAATACCTCTCAGTATCTTAGTCGCGAGTTAAATTAATGAGATTCCATCTTCTCTTATCAGAGGATGGGCTCAGAGTTCAACTTCTTATAAATGTATCAGCAAACATCAGAATCAAAATGTGGTTTTGATTCCTCAGTTGACATTACATGCTATGGTGAAAGCAGAACAAGTACAGAACATGGGGCTCTTGGGTAGATGCTAGAGAGCTGAACTAGAAAAGCAGCACATCAAATGCCTCCTTTCAAGTTCTATCTTTCAAAAGGCTGAAAAAAAAAAAGTTAAAAAAAAAGTATTTGGTAGAAACAAGCACCTGCTGTTTGGCGCAGAGAGCTGAAGACAGAGGACAGCTTCAGGATCTTTGTGGAATGAGTTTATGCAGAAAGACAGGCCATGAACATTGGTCGTCTCCTCCTGAAAACAGCAAACAAGAATAGCCCTTTTCTTCTCCTCCTGTTTGTGCAGCTGTAGTCTTGCTGGCAAGAGTGGAAGGAGAATGAGCTTGAACCCTGAGGAAAAAAAGAAAACCAACAAAAAACAGTGAGTTCCTGGGAAAAGCAGCCTATCTCCTAGACTCGTGCACTAAGGCTTCTGCTTTGTTCCTAGATTCGTGTTCAGACATATCATTAGCATTCCCTGCTCACTCCTTCCTCATCCTCTTTCATTGTTACATGCCAGTCACAAGCGTAGGGGTTTCTTTTAAAGAATAAAACAGGAAAAATTTGATAGTACAACTAAGAAATGCAACAGCTGCATACCAGCCAGCACAGCACACCTCAGCTGGGGAGAGGATATTAGCTACAAGGGGGGACAAAACCTGATTTTCCATAAAGTTTGGGTAGAAATTGTAACGTACTGCCAATTTCTGTCAATTAGCTCTGTATATGCTGTTCTGGCAGCCCAGACAGCTCCTCTTTGCTGGAGGCAACAAATAAGCACCTTGTTGGAAGAACATACAGCTGTTACCCAGAAACCTACTTAGCATATTTGTTTTCAAATCCAAGTTAAAAAAAAAATAATTAAAAAACCAAAGCAGGGTAAATTGTTTTCCTAAAGTAAGTGAAAATAAAGTCGGGGACACTTTGTGCTAGAGCTATCCGGAGATAACCAACTCAGTCGAGTTGCCCCATCCTGCCCTGGTGGCACGTCCAGCTGCTGAGATGAGCACCTCTTGACCCAAGCAGGGAACATTCAGCAACTTGTTTCACCAGCCAAATACAGACCATTTCTTTGAAGTTAACACCATTGGCCTTTGGTTACAGAGACACAGAAACTCGCTTTTACCATAGAAACACTTCTAGTGTCAGTATTTATTTTTACCTTAATATACATTTATACAGGCCATAATAAAAAGGCTATTACGCAACAGTTCAGTGAGTTATTACCTAGTTTCAAGAATAATGCATGCAATTACAAAGGAGAGGTAGAAACACCGTATTAAAGACCTAAAAATACAAACATTATATAAACAAACACTTTCAAATTAACTGTTGGAATCTCATACAGATAAATAAGGTAAAAAGTACATTACTCTGTCAAAGTAAAAGGAAACACATGGTTATCCGAACACTGAAACAATATTTTGATGTGTAAGCCCTGTACAACTTTGTCAAATAGTTCAGACCACTGTGTTTAAGAGGATTAAAATGATTTTGTCCTGGAGAATGGTTTATTCAAGTATTCAAGCAGTTGAGTAACAAAAAAAAGTCCCAAAAATAAAGTATAGGAACCATTTCCAGAGAAGCTGATCTGCCTAAATACTTTGCAAATCGGTGTCCTGGTGATCTCATGGGATGCTTGAAATGATAATGCCTATAAGGCTAAATGAAGCTTCCCACCTCTCCCCCTAAATGCACACAAAATAATCCTGATTTTTCACACACTGTATGTAGATATTCTACATCAACTTATCAGCATCTCAAACCCCAACATTATTTTCTGGTTTTGTATGGTTCCTTGTGCAGAACCTTTCAGCTTACAGTATTTATTGTAATACTGCCCAAGAAACAAACTACAGAGAACTGTCATTACACCCCTAGAGACTGCAGGCATTAATGCACATATCGCATGCACAACAAAAGATGCAATCGAATCTATATAAAAAGCAAACAACCAGCAACTCAACATCGCTATTACTGAGAAAGTCCAGAGCAGTAGTTACTCAAGTATTAGACAAATAGGTATAAAATGGAAAGGTTCACATGAATACAAGTTTTTACAGTTTGTTTGAAAGTCTTCTAGAAGCTACATTTGAAATTCTGAAAAGAATTTTATGTACACTGAAATGAAATTCAGCCAAGTCCATTGTGCCTTCTTTCTCTATTTTTTTTTTTTATATAGTTCTTCAAAAATGAATATACAGTTGCTTTAGTAAATTAGTGCAAAACAAAATATTTTGGAAGAAGATCATCAAATTGTATCCACATCAGCTGAAAACCCACTGGGGATTTTGCACAGAAGGAGCGCCATTTCTTCCATTACCATCTCTTCCCCCCTGTCAAAGAGCTTTTTCTCGCCATCCCTTCATATGACAAGCTGAGCCATGTTTACAACACGTGAGCTCTGACATCAGCCAGCTCAGCCCCGAAAGCTTCAAACAGCACTTGCACATGGTTAGGGTTTCCCCAAATTCACTCTGCCACGTTTTACTGACAAACTAAAAATATTTTTTCCATGAACTTCTGAGGGAATCTTCTGAGGGAAATGTCTTTTTGTACCTGATGCAGAAGGATCCGCTCTCTATAAACCTCATGAGGAAAAAAACACCCTGATCATTCAAGTCAAAGCACACGTACAAGGATCAGTTTGAAATGTGAAGAGAGATTCTTTTAAATTCTGTTGTTAGGAAGAAAAAGGAGCTGCTGGATCGGTAAGGCAAGTGTACTTTTGGAATTTCTCCTCTTTGAATATGCTGCTGTTTCTTTGGTAGTCACCACAGAAATGTAAGAATCATCTTCCACATGGGGCAGAACAAGGACAACAATTAAGCTGTAGTGAAAAAAGTGCAGTATCACTGATGTGGTCCCTTATGTTCACACCATCTGGTCCTCGGGATATTCCTACTGCTCATATACAGCCACTGTGCTATAGCAAAGTGCGGAAAGCCTTCGCTCGATGCTAGATTTATCTGAAAACAGAGAGAGGTAAAACAGGTGAGGACTTCAGTATTATTTTATAATGCATTAATCACAGAATCATAGAATGGTTTGGGTTGGAAGGGACATTAAAGATCATCTTGTTCCAAACCCCTGCCACAGGCAGGGACACCACCCACTACACCAGGTTAATTCCATATAATTTTCAGTATTTTCTTTATTCAACATAAACTTACACTTGTGTACGTTTTCTATATCTGCAGGATCTTGCAGGATTTTAGTCAGTCCTTCCAGCAGCAAGGCTGCTTTGTGGTATCGATATGTAATATCCTCAGTTTGCTGAAACATCTCATCCAGAGCTGCCGACTGAACCTGGAATCATTCAGGAGATTCAGTTACATGAACTGCATTAGGCAAGTAATGAAATGAAAAATTTAAAATTAATGATATAAAAGTGTCATTAAAAAACTATTTTTGACCCTTAATTTAGTTGATCTGGTTTTATAACTGTAAGCAACAAAACAAAGTCTGAGAGAATACAGTGCCTGTGCTGTATTAACTGAGGATATTCTGCACATATAAGGTATAAAAGCACTTCTTTTATCTTTTGTATTTACATGTGTTACAACAACATATGAATAAATATTCCTGCTGTTATACCTACAATCTCTTGTAAAGAAGACAAATTAATTATGCATGACTACACTATTATGAGGGTTAAACAGAGTATTTGCCAGCATCTTGTGTGACATCTATGTTAAAAAGACTTCCTTCTCATCAAAAAAGCCGTTAAGTTTCCCGAATGGTTACTGCATCTGCTCCATGGCAGACAAAATTTATCAATTACATGAAAATGCTTCCACATGTTTGCTATTGTTTTTGCTTTGTGTGGACAGGCTGATGTTCCTCCAATTGAAGTGGCAGATTGATGAAGCTACTTCTGTTGCTCCTATGCTTTAGTAAGCTTTACTGGATGAGACTTTGGCGCCCAGGGCTGCGTGGCTTTGGAATTCATTTCCCTGTGTTTATGTACCAAATGTGCTGATGTAGGGGAAACATCCCTGAGGAACAGCATCTGCCAGGAACTTTAGCCACAGTTAAGGCAGGGCAGGAAAGAGAATGAAAGACTAACAAAAATACCATGAACAGAATTCTGGAAACATACGTTCTGTTTTCTGGTTATTTAGAAGAGATAGGAATCAATTTCTTCAAGGCAAGGAAGCAATTCATCTCAATGTCCTATCGTTTAGGTGAAAGGAGTGACTTACCATTTCTACAGCACAGCTGTAGATGAGTTTCTCTGCAGTTACACTGTTGATTTCATCAATGAACCTCTGCTTGTCTGAAAAGAAACGGTTCAACTTTTCTGTCAATTTCTTGCACATGCCGATACAGAATTTGTATCTCTCATTGAGGTTTTTCACAACTGGAAGAAAGTTAAGAAGAAATTAAAAACAAACCCCAACCAAACAAGACAAAACCAAACCGAAAAAACCCACCAAGTAACCAAAACACCCCACACAACCAAACAATATAACCTAAGTTTAGTTTTTCCCAGCACTTGCAAAGTCTATCTGTTTAAACTTGTGCTTTTAATGTTTACTTACTCTGCCACTTCTGTGAATTAAGTATACATAAAAAAATTCCATTTCAAGTTAATAACTGCCCATTTCTTAACAGTTTCTACCTGTATCTTTGTTTACTCTCAGAATTGTGCAACTGTACATATCTACAATTCTCTTGTACAGAAGAAAACAAACAAATGTTGCAACTTCAGCTTTTTGAGTGATGTATCAGCAAAGAAAATTCACAAACCAAACAAATTGCACCTACCTTGCTTAACAGCATTGGATGGGTTCAATTTCCCCGATTTGACCTGTGCTTTGGCAAGATGCAGAGAAGATGCGAGTAACTGGGCAGCTTTCATGTACAACACCAGCTGCTCTACTTGTCTAGGGAGGGGAGGGAAAAAAAAAGAGGCACTTATGTATTAGAACAACTTTCTTGAACACTTTCAAGCCATGGGCAGACACCACTTTTTATTCGCAACCCTACGCAGGACCCAGCAGCAGCAGAAAAGGAAGACAGATGTTTAAAATGCAACTCCACCCCTCCCTTCCCTTCACAAACACTGTGTCACGGGTTGAGAGCACATCTGCTCGTAGGAGCTGCAGCAGCAAATACAAATTGCTTTAATGCAGACATTTTAAAAAGGAACACTTATTTGTGGGGACTAAGTGCCCGAGGTCAACGTCTTACCACAGGCGACTGGGTGTACTTTTCTCTTAGAGTCATTTCCTATGCCCCTGGAATTCTCAGCTGTGAAAAGCAAACACTTTGATGGGTATTTTTTTTGTCGGGTTTTTTGTTGGTTTTTTTTTTTCAGGAAGAAGGCAGGAAGTGGAACTGCCCTTTCCCACCACTCCAAATTTGTCGTATTTCTCTTTGCTTTTGATTTTGTATTAGGGCTGATTGTTTCCACTGAAAAAAAGCCAAATTTGGACACTCCTTCCCCCTACCCAATCCCCACCTCAGTGCTACTGCTTCAGCCTGGCCCACAGGAACAGATGAGGGCTGAGATCTGACAGAAGCTGGTAAACGTATTTCCAAGGTTAGAACTGCACTGCTGCCCCTCAAGCCTGAACTCCTCACCACTCTCCCCAACTTGCATAGCAGTCCAGAAAACACTGTCCTTTTATTTGCCTGCTAGCAAATGTCTCTCTGTCCTTCGCTCTTTCTGATCTGTCTCTAGCTGTTAAAAACTTACTCCTATAAAAGATTCTATACAGGAAAACAATCACTCCCAACAAAAAGAGCACAGTTTGAATGCATTTTTGAAGTGTTCAATATTCACTAATTCTCTTGATACTGTTTGACCGCATACTTACCCCCATTCTTTGCTTAGCTGGCTGATCTGATCAACAACTATGCTCTCTTGGATTTGGTACAGCGACACTGCAGAAGTGCACAGGTCTGGGTTTCCTCCTCGTACTGCTGTCAGATCCAGAACGCATTCTGTAAATGTCAGCATCATGTTTAGATGACGCAGTGTATCTGTATGTTCTCTCTGTCAGAAGGAAAGACGACAACAATTTAACCATTATAAGCCCCACAGCAAACAAGTACACTTAAAACTCTTGCTAATCATTTGGGGATTTCTTGGTATGTCAATTCTATACAGAAATCACATTGTAGTAGAGCCAGTGCTAGGGACTACAGAACCAAACGGGTCCAGATCAACAGGTATTAACTTGTTCTCTCTTCATTAACGATTTCAAGATACACACGAGCTTATACTTAAGTGTCTTTCAACAAAGCCAAAGGAATTGGGACACGGAGTTCTATGTTTGTTGAAACCTGAGCAACTAAAGGAATCACAAGTGGGACATATTACTTGTTATTATATTATCAGCAACCCAAAAGTATGCTCGGCACTTGTGTGAGAAGCCAGGAGGAACATTTGGCTTTTATTATATAACAGACTTGATACCTACAAGAGAACCTGTCTAAAGCTTCACACTTAGGTGCTTCACTCTAATTTACACTTAGATTTAGAATTATTTTGTGTTAAAAGGCGGCTGTTGCCAAAGTTTACAATTCAAACTAAACAACTTCAATTGGAGCTAACAACTCACTGCTTCCTGGTGACTAAAACAGACGCTACATGCATAGTCTCTGCTCAAAAAAAAGTTAGTCTTCAAAATTAATCAAACATATCTCAGCAATATTTATAATTTTGTCATTAGTAACGCAGGTTTCAATACATTTTAAAACTCTATCTGTGGGAAGAATACAGTGTACTGTCAAACATTCATGTTCTAACATATAGATTCAGTCAATAGGGATCCAAACACCTTCCAGCAAGATGTGACTGAGAAAACAGAACAGCAATCTGTCTTGAGAAATTTACAGTCCAAGGATAGCATTCTGGTGAAAGACCACCCCAATTTGTGTTTTTAAAGTGTCACTCCTCCACACATTTTAAAAAAAATATAGGACACTCTTCCCACAAGTAGGATTTAATGTCATCCAGTGACTGTGAAGAAGCAGTTAAAAACAATGCCCAGAGGGACATTGCTACTGTCAGCACCCACACCCAGAGACTTGGCATTAAAACAGAGGCCTCTTTGGAAGACTCTGGTGAACAAAAGCAGTCATGTTCCTTTGGTTACCTATTCAAATACATGAAATGCCAGGAATAGCTACCAAAGAGAAATTGGCAGCAATCAGTACAGGAATATTTTAAAAATCTTAACAAGGAATATGTGAGATAGTGAAGAGGAAACTATGAAGCACACTGAGCAGTCCTGTTTTCACCATGTCTCTGTTTTAGCAGCATTATACATTATAAAACATTAAATTATTTTTTCTATACCTCCATTAAAGTTTCCTCAGGCAATTCGGGAGCTTCAAAAGTGATAAAGCCCTCTAAGCTGGGAGGCGAAGTACCATAAGGCATGTACTTCAGACTCGGAGCTGCCTCGGCTCCCGGAGGAGAAGAACCCATATAAATACCAGGAGGAGAGCCCATATATACACGGCCACTAGTAGAGCAGAGAGACCCTCCAGAACTGTTTGATCCAACTACAAGAAAAATAACACACACATTCAGTCTAATAGGTTGTTCCATCTTGCAGCGCTGGGGCTGCGGATGATAGCAAATGATAAATCAGTAGTCATCACAGATTCACTCTTGGGAGGCTCTCCTCATCATTCCTTGCATCACTCTGTAGAGAATGCAAAGGCTACACTGTAATGAACAGTGACAATTCGTAACACAGACCCTGGGAATTGGATGACAAGGATTCCAAGGCAGAGAGTCCAACTGTACAGACCAAAGGTTGTGCTATGGTTCACAAAAGCACACTGCTGCGGACTCCCGCTCATCCTGAGCGGATGAAGGCCTCTACCTTGACATCTTTGATATTCAGCAAAATAGCCAACACATGCCAAAACGCAGTCAGCTCACACCCCTTGTGTGTTGCTCCTGGTACAATGCACAGCAGCAGGCAAAAATGCAGAATCAGAAATTTAACTTTTCCTCTCCGCCTTTGTCATGGAGATCTATTATATATTCCCCACGGTGGAGTAAAGCTGTGTTACACAGGAGGTTACACACTGCTGTATTATAAATCTGTGTCTCTGTCTCTCTCTCTAGGAGAGAAAAGGCAGAAGTTGTCTGATATCAATCTCTACTTTACAGAGCACTTTTACTGTATGGCCTAGAGGACCTACTGTGCAAGGCAGTAAGCAGGTTACTGGCCCCAAAAATGCAAGGGCAAGCCTAAATACTGCATATGAGAACAGCCCACAGTGGTCAGGAAAGTCTTACCTGAGGTGGTTCTTGTTCTGAGGATCATATGGGTGCAGGTAGGAGGGGTGGTGCTGCTTGGAGGGGACCCAACAGTAAACATGACAGCCCGAGAACTCGCCCCGCTTGCCATGGAAGGAGGTGCCATCGCAATTCCATAGGCCCCTGCTGGAGCTGGAACAGAAAATTTCAGTAAGTTAGTCCCTATTACATATAATCATACCAGTAAGTAATTACATGCAGCAAATTGCAGCACTGCAACACAACACACTTTGATGTAGACCCAAGACTTGAACTAGTGAGAAGTTGTGTCAGCCAACAAAACAAGCTGAGCGTATGGCCTTGGCAAGACACAAAAAGAATGAAGACACAGTCTTCATGTATCTTTTTACTTTCAATCTCTCTCTGCTCTACCCTAACCTAGAAAATAGCAACAGAAGCTCTCTCTGAAAGCCTGAGGATGACACCAGTCCTGCACCAAAAGATACGACAGAAAAATTCTCCAGGCACACCATGGCAGGTCTGGAGGCTGAAGACCAGCCCTGCCTGCAGAACTCCTTCCATCTGCTCAAAAGCAAGGTGAGAACTCCTGGTGGCCACTTGTGGCAAGGGACAAGCTTGGGGAAGGAGGAGAAAAAAAATGACCCAGAATTACATAAAGGGGCTTTCATATGAAAGTGAGGTGGAATTAGGAAATGAAACAGCCACAACTGTTGTATAAAAATAAAACCAAACCCCTCTAGCCAGTATAGGCAGATGAGGTATTTCTGTGTTTAGCACAGAAATAGATATTTTCCTGTCTCAGTTCTTTTTAAAGCTATGCTAAAGAAATGGAACATATCCCCTTCAAAGATTAAAAAAAGCCTTCTGCACTGAGGCTAAAAATTGTCAGAACCAATTATCAAAGTTGGGAGCAGAACTGTATCTAGTTGGCACTCCATAAAAAAACCTAGCACATAAAGACAGCCTGCATGTACCAAGCTGTTCCTTACCTGTATCCATGGGTCGCTCTGTATTGAGGCTGTCTGTACTGCCTTGGTACAACTGGCCACCAAGGGTCGTCTTTACCTGTTGATCTGAGAGCTTCCCAGTACTAACAGACCTAGACAGAAAAACATATGACTTCACAACAAAGTTCTTCAGTAAGATCTTCCCATCTAACTTGCAACTAAGGATGACTTTCAGATTCTTGGTATTTCTTACAGAGAATTCTCCAACAAAAGTACAGAAAGTCTAGAAATCTCACTGCTCATCATGGACCTAACTGAAAGAGAGCCAACCATAAAAATAAAGACCTTTTTGTCTTAAAAATTTATATTGTAAGTTTTGTCATATAGATTCTCAAGCAAAAACTGAACAGGCTTCAGAGAGGCAATGAAATTCCATATTCAGATAATCAAAACAAAAGGGAACTAGATAGCAACACAAAGCACTTCAGGAAGTCCATGCTATATTTATACACAGTACAAAATGTTCTTGTCGTATACACCAAACCTCAGCATCTCCTCACAGCTCACTTTTTGCATGCTCTTCCCCTCCAAGTTGCTGTGTGCAACATACATTCTTCTGCCAAGTTACCTACCCAGCTGTACAGGTTATAAATGCTGCAAAATGCCTACCTGCCAAACGTAGTTTTACTGTGCTGTTCTCCTGCCTGCTTTTCACCTCCTTGGGTCGAGTGGAAATGCGTGAAATCCCTTGGGTCAGCGATGTCTTTAGGCTGCAACAGGGTATCTACTGTACCCTGGCGATTTGCCAGGGCCAACAAGTTCGAGGATGCTTGAGTTTTAGGTATTTTGAAAGGAGCTGTTGCCTTTAAGAATCAAGACCAAGAACATAGAAAAAACAAAGTTAGAACTTCAAAATATTCTCAGGAATGGTTTCAGGTGGTGTGTTATCACTTCAGATTTTACCGACAGTGGCAAACTTAACAGACCTTAGTAGGAGAGCCAATGATGGTTGGTAATGGAGTTTTGAACAGCCAGTCTGAACTTCTAGGTGACGATCCCATGTGTTTGGTAGGTGATGTTCCCAGGCTACCTGGCCTACTTGGTTGTGGAGAATGACCGTATCCATACCCAGCATAGGATGGGCACACTGGGTCTGAATGCTGCTTTCTGAGCTTCTGCTTGTTTTGGTAAATATCTGTGAGAGTAGGAGCGCTCTGCAACCTCGCTCCCATCAAAAGCGACTGTGGAGATTGAGATGGTGGTATCGGAGAACCTGTGGGGATGAAAAACAATGAGGTAAAATTCTACTTGCAGTGCTTGGAAAAATGTATTAATGAAGTCCAAAATGCCAGAGATCAACATTGAGCTGAAAGAAGATAGGACTGCAAACATTGTGAGATATGTTTGATCATCAACTCACTAGATGGCAAGGAGAATGGACTTAGCCTGTCGGCTATTTGGACTAAGACTACGTTACACTCATGAGACGTTCAAACTGCCAAATAGGCAAGATTTCAGGGTGACAGCTGTACTGGCAGCTGCAGTACCTCTGGCAACCTGCATCAAGACAAATAAAGCGGTTGGATTCAGCAGAAATGGCAAAACCAACACTGAAGTTTCAAGTGCAGCCACCAAGACTGCAGGTTGAATAGAGGTTCCAAGTACTGGAATTATATTCTTGCAAACAAGAGCATGAATGTGACGTTGCATGTTAATGACTTGTTTGGTACATAATGACTTCATTTGCAGACACAAAAGGCAGCTCATCTCATGGTTCCTGCAAAAAAACTAGGTACTAAAAATAACCAAATTATTCAGAGGGAACTGTCTGGGATCGTAACTTTGGGCAGTCATTTTTTTTTTTAGTCTGTCAGAGTGAATCTTTTCCTAAAGCTTACTATGTACAAAGGAAGTCCACACTTAAGTATGAGTGCAAAGTTTCTCCTCAAGCAAATGGAAATGGAAGAGCTATAAGGAGTCATTTAAACAGAGGGCTTTGAGAAAACATCTCGTGAATGTCTCACCTACTCAAAGGTGTCCTTCCTCTTTCAAAATAAGGAACCTGAAATTTGATGAAACAGTCTTTTCCTTATGGTGTTTTTATGTCTCATGATGAGGAACTGTGCAAAGTTACAAACAGTACATAAGACTTCAACTTTGTGGCCACAGCTTCCCACATAAAATTTCACTCGCTTTTTTTTTTTTTTTTTAAAGAAAAAAAGGCAAAGCTGAAAAAGAACCATACTAACTAGGTTAAGATTTTTCAGTGCTGGCCAAGACAATTTCCTGAGACAGGCTCCATTTCACAAATGTAAGCTCAAAAAAACATCACAAACTTATTGCAGTTTGCTCAGTGAAGTGCCCAGCTGTTAAGATACATCTTTCAACCTTCTTAAGCCCGTGCTTTTGCTAGTTAGATTTTGAATATGAGCTACTTCATCTTGATTTCATTCCACTCCATTAAACAGTATGTTTTAGAATAGCCTTTCTGCCTGCAGCTCCAGCAGAGAGATCAAGTCTATTTCTCATTAACTTTCCAGCCAAGAATTTGCTTGTTTGAAATCCCTCTGCTCGTCTGTCTCATAGCATTGAGAGTCCTCATCTGTCATTTCAGAAACTACTCTTAAATCTCACTGGTTACTGTTCTAGTGGCATTGCCACCACAGGGAAGGCTTCTGAGTTAGAAGTTTGTCCTCTGCTGCCACTGGCAGCAAGAACAGTTCAATTAGTTCAGAAGCTACATTACGACAGACGTCTTCAGTCCTTAGAAGATCTTAGTACAGATGACCTCACTTCACCCAGAAGCAAAAGCCAGCTTCCCATACCCATTCTAATGCTGAGAAACAGACTTGCTGCAATTTGTGGTATTTTACAAATAGAAATACCACAGCATTCATTTGAAATTAAGAAATAAAGTTAAGTAGGGAAAGAATGCAGGAAACAGATGAAGAAATGAAACATTAAAAACCCTTACAGCCATAAAAACAGTATACCAGCTGTGGTATGTTACAAATACAAGTCAGTTTGACACTGGCAAAAGGCACTAAACAACAGCTCAACAGAATTATATCCAAAGAAAAGATGCAACAAGAAAAGCATACACACTGCTTCGCATTCTCTTCACACATACCCTTTTTGGTTTTTTTAAGAGGCTATTTCAATTCTGAGGATTCACTCATTCCTTGTCTTTTGTTGAGACTGCCAATGGCATAGCAATTATGAAGGTAACTTTTAAGACATGTTACAGAATTCACTTCATATGGATGAAACCATTCCCAGGTATTTGAAATATGGCTACTCCAACAAATGAAGGCTCCATCATCTCCAGACTACCTTGGAAAATGTTTAAATAGGGGGGAAACCCCAAAAGGCAGTTTCAACACCACCTCTTAAAGAGTCAAAATAAAGAGCATAACTAGTATTTTAGATAAAGAAGAAACTGCGCCCCGAAATGTGCATAGAGCAAAAGAACATGTTGCTGAATTGCATATTCTTATGCCTAATCCTTCTGGCATTACAGTGCAATTCCATCTTTAACAGTCTCAGAACATTTTCAAGTTCTATTTCTCCCTGATCTTTTTTTTTTTTTCCCTGCTGGCATGTCATAATGATTTATGATTTGCAAAGCTTACTGAATGCTTAGCAACGCTAGCATCAGATTCCAGTCAATTTCCTAAGGGAATGATGAAAACATGCTGCAAGCTCTACACTGGCAGTTCTTCCTCCCTCTTCTGAGGACTGGCATGACAGAGCTGGTCTATCGAAACCAGATTCTAAGAAGCATGTTACTACCATTCATAATAATCCATCCACTTCCATCCCTGTTTAAAGACGGGCATTATCAGAGTTGCTTTTTCATCTTGAGAAAAGGAAACTTCAGTTGCTCTTTTACCGTGTAGGGAATTAGTTATGGGGAAAGGTGTCTCAATACAGCCACAACTGGGCTCAGTTTCTACAGAAACTCAGTGCAACACTTACCCAGTGCCTCCTATTAACCCATACTAATGCAGCATTGGCTCTCTTCCCCCTTCACAAAACACTGTAGAAGCTCTATCAAAATAGAGCTGGTTGCATTGTCCAAAGTCACTCACCTGAGAAGTTTCTACTCCTTGAGTCATGTCCTTGAAGTTGTCCGCAACAACAGTGTCCAAGCTGCTCAGGTATGGTTCCAACTATGCAAACAAAATCAAAATGTGAATTTACACTTTATACTTTACCTACACATGAAGATAAAGCAAAATAAAACCTAGTTAGTTTACTTCTGCGAGTCATGTAGCAGAAATTATTTCTGCAAGCGTGACCCAGTTGGGCAGATCTTGGTTTAAGATAATTTCAAGCAAGAATTACTGTTCTGAATTACTGTGCCAGATAAACCTTTACTAATTGCTAAGAATGTATGGGCTTACCTAGTGGTGAAGGAGAATATGGTCTAGAAGATCCTGTGGATAACCTGCGCCCAACACCCTGTGCAGTTTCCCCTGGTATTGGAGAACAGGAGCCCATCTTCATGAAGCCCATTGGGCTGGTATTTGAGCGTCTCACAACTCCAGCTCTAACAAGGTGAAAAGAATGGTTACACACGCTACAGCAACGGTGGTTCCTGGAAATAAGCTTCAGAATTCCCTAAGGAGTACAATGATCAGCTAAAGAAAATACTGATATTTAAAGAGAAAGCTATGATATTGACGCTTATTAAGCTAATAACTTAAGCTAAGCTTCCCACACTGAAAACAAGCAAGATTTAATTGCCTTTGTTCACGTTGACTTTTTAACTTTCAATGTCATAACAGTCTGTTAACTGGAGAAAACTAAAACAGATATCCCTTAGTACACGAATTCCTAATCTTCAAACAACTTGATCATCAAATTTTGAATATTAAATGTATTGCTGCAAATGCCCATTTTTATGTCAATGAAGAGTATGAGAAAGTTTTCATGCTGAGACTGCTATACAGGGCAGATAACTGAAAACAGGCTATTTAAGGGAAAGGTACTTCCCCAGTTACAGCACCTATAATAAAATCAGAGATCCTGGGAAAAAAAAATACGCAAGGAACCATGGATTTTGCTTTTGGAAAGAACTCAAGAGTTCCAAGTAGTCTGTTTCTGAGTCTTTGACCTTCACCATCCTGATCCTGCAGACCACAAGGCAGAGACTAAGTCTGGCACACTAGAGCTTTGTAATAAGACAAGCTGGTAACTAGCATGCCAAAAATTGTTTCCTTGATATTCTACAGAACAATGCATTCATTTCATCACTACATGTGTGAAAACAAAACATAACTTATTACTGACTTTCTAGTTTATGATGTAATGCCATATAATACACAAAGAGGAATAAAAAAGCAAGACTTCATCTTTTCACCTTCTTGGGTTGCATTTGAGTGAAAGAACAAGCTCATTTTGTTTTCATGAAAAATTTCAAGTGCCCATCCAACAGTCTTGAGACTGTGAAGGACTATTACTTGTTATCATTAAAATGTCTCTCTAGTATGTTTTTGTGCAGAAAAAATTATGACATCAGCAAGAAAGCATGAACATCTGTCAGGGTACAAACACAAACTAGAACCAGAAAAGGGAGTTAAGAAAACCCAAACTCACCTTGGTGATCCGTGGGGGTTTGACACGGGGCTGGCAGTAGAGGAGAGGTTCTGTTCTATGCGCTGGTAATTCCGTAGCTGAGTGGGAACCGGGATAGGTGCCGTTTCACTGCGGGGGGACACCGAAGGCTGACAATGCCTGAAGTTGGAAGGTGTGGAGACAGGAGTTGAATATAGGTAGACAGGTCTCTCACTGAATTGTACCATTGTTGAAATTTCAGGAAAAAGCTAGGAAACAGGCAAATAAGCTGCTTCTGCACTCCCTGCATGCAATGGGATCTCAGCTTGTCCTTATCTAGCTCTAACACTTCACGGAGGACGACCAGGAGCTGTTTGTTACTAACTACCTTTCTTAGACTGACTAGTACCAGACTGAGCTGAGACAGCAGTACCAGCTGGAGCCCTTCGTCACGCACCACGGCGATCTACAGGTCCCTCCAGCTTCCTGCCAATCAGCCCGCTCTGTTTACCACGCTTCAAAATAGCGTTCTAGGAAAACCCATTGCACTAAGAACAGGAAGTTCAGCGGCAGGGCTGGAATGTGTACAAAAGCCACTAAAAGCACACTTGGAGATATCCCCAGAGACACCGTGAACTTGCAAAAGGAAAACACATTATGTAAGCAACCCCTGACAAAATGACCAAAACCACACACCTGAACATTAATCCACAGACTCCAACTGCAGATTAGCTTCACCCAAGTTCAACTGAAGTGTCAGTGACCCGGCTTACCTCGGTGTACTGTCTGATAAGGGAATCAAACCACTGCAACGTAATCAGTTACCAACGCTTTTAAAACAAGACAGAATTCAACGGAAAGAATTTCAAACTAATGGGCTTTTTGGAAGATAATCAGTTTAGTATCTGGTCCTTTACTGACCACCTCTTCAGAGAAAGATTAGAAATTCTTAGAGGAAATGTGAAAAAAGTTCTGCCACAAAAAAACAAGCAGCTACGGCACTCACTGCGAGGCTACAGCTGAACAGAAATCTGAGTTTCTGACTGTATTTATCCTGTTCTCTTTACTGCCCCCGAGAATAAAATATTACTTCCTAATATGCACAGAGCTTCCTTAGCAAATGAAAAGAAGTTTGTCCTTTTTATTGCCACACCATTTTTAGATACTACCAAATAATTTGGAAGTCAGCTGTGAGCACACAGTTGGTGGAAAAGCCTGAAAGCCTCCATGGGAGGAGAAGGTCTCAAGTGGAAACCAAAGAAAGGCAGTGGCAGCTGCTAGGGGTAACACAACAGGCTGAGGTAGCACAGGGAGAGGGGAAGCAGATATTTAAACTGTGGCAGTGACAATGAAGAGGCCATAAAGACACCTCAACTTTTAAAAGTTCTCAGCATGGAAAATGCCTTCCCTTGCTCTCACACACTCTTGCAGGTACAGCAGTGTGAGCCGTGGGCTAACCACAGCTCAGCAAAGCTAATCTCTGGTTAGGCATCCTCGAGTCTGATGTGGTTTGTTACTAGTTTGAGAAGCTGTCATACAGATGTGCGCAGAGCTGCATGCAAATCTTGTTTCTCTGAGGTCCAGAGAATAAAATTAGCAATTAACCACAGGAGAGTGAACCATCTCTACCTATTCTGTCCATTCTGGTTGGAGTCTGAAAAGTGTTACAGCTTCTTCTACTTGACATAAAGCAGCATAACTATGGATACAATTAATTCAATTTGATTAGTTAATCAGAAATATTCATAGGGCATAACCTTTTGTAAAAAAAAAACCAAATAATCACACACTATGAAAGAATGTTCTTCAGGAAATAAAAAACCAAAACCAAAAACCAAAAGCAGCATCTTGTACAGTATCAAGACACACACTCTGCTTTCTTCAGACCACACCCCCAAGCAGCCAGATAGTTACTAAATTTACTCAACCAATAATAATTTGTATTAATAAATATCTGTATTATAGTACGGACACTGAAAGTGTGAACAGTGGGCACCTGTTTCTAATCACACGACCGTTTCGCTCTTAACTTATTAATGTACAGATAACATAACCGGCATATTTTCATAAAACCTGTAACTCTAAAAATTGTGATGCCTGACACAATTTAAAATAGGAAATTACAATGCATTTATAATACGTTGTACGAGGCCAATACAGAGCAAATGGATCTTTACAGACAAACCATCCCCATTATCTGCCCTTAAACATAAAATGTAAGACTAAAGCTGTATTGACAGCCCATGTCAGCAGATTTCACAAACTGCACAAAGATCAGCACAAAGTACCAAACTTTTCTTGTGACAAGCATTTTTAAACAAATAATGCTGACTCGCAGCCCTGTAGTATTAGCATAAGCCAAGAATACATCCAACATAATAGCTTTATTCCCCATTTAGCCACTCATCCTCTTTCTGTTTGTACTGAAAACATTATGAAATTCATTACTTGGTCAAATAACAAATCTAACCCTTCTGTTTACATATTACAGGAGTAGTTAAACAGCATGATTAAGCTTTACATTTTCCAATATAATACAGGGAAGATTTCAGGCAGCACTGACGGATATCAGTGCTATTTCAAACTAGCAGAAACTTCGCCTGCAACCATGTGGAAAAAACAGGACTTATTAACAGTCCTGCTGATGTAAAAGCTGCAATACATGTTTACCTCTTTCATGTGACTTCTTTGGTATCTTGTGAGACACAAACATGAAATTCACAGTAATTGCTTGCACAAAAACCACACCCAGTTACCAGACACAAAATAATCCAGCCACGAGACACAAATCCATAGCAATCTGGGCTTTGTAAGTTCCTCTTCTCTCACAACTACTTCTTAAAATCTACACTGCATTCAACGTCTTGACTCACTAAATGAAGACTGTGCTGTGCTTCGTAACATCAGAAAGGACAAGTCAGTTTTGTCTCTGAAGTTTATGCTTTCAACTAGTCCAAAATTTAAACAGACCAAAGCATGCTCTCTTTCCTTACGGAAATCTTTTGGGGATGCATCAGAACCAGAAGTTAGCTACACAACTATCAGCTATTAGAATTAAGTGTAGAGAGCCTGGAAAAAAACCAGGTCTGATTCCTAGTGCAATTCAGTTTCCAGTAGTCACCCACAATTTAAGAAGAAAAAAAAATAGTAGCAGAGAACCTTTTTAGAAGAGAGGAAATACTAAGTCTGCATCACGCACCTGTTAGCTGTACCAGAAGCAGTACTTCGAGAAGAGGCTGAGGATGGTTTCTGTACAGTTCCTGAGCTTCCAGAAATAGTTAACGGCGACTGCCTGTGGAAACAAAAAACATTGTCAAAAGACAGGTCTTCACAGCAGAGAAATGATCTACTTTGCAGCAAAACGTTCTGAATTCAAGCTGTTTACACATTCATATTAAATTAAACTTGGCATATTAATCTTTAAGTCCACACACATCTATGCAAACCCATCACTGCCAAAACCCCAGCAACTCCTACAGCTGCAGTATCAATTTTAGAACATGAGACTTCTTTTGGATAAAGCTCAGCACACCTACCCTCCACACATCAAGAACTCGCTTGAAGCCCGCCTGCCAGCTGCTCCCAATGGCATGTCATCTACAGTAAGCAGAAGAACACATTGAAAACCTGCATCATGAAGCAGAACCTTAAAAAAAACCCCCACATCTCCAATATTACTGTTGTAGAAATAATCACTTCTGACAATTTTCTGTGAACATATAAGTTTTCCACAAATTGTTTTGTGTATGAGAATACCTCAAATGTGATCAACAGCAACAATGTTACTGGGGAAAGCAGTTCTTAACAAGCTTTGTTGTTTGCTTTTGTTGTGGAGTTTTTTTTATACTAATTGTAACAATTTTGAAATAAAATTCATTGTTTAAGAGTACAAGGTATCAGCATTGAGAAATTTAAAATAACAAATGACAAAAACCATTCAAAAATCAAGGTACTAATTTGGTCAAATATTTAACATGAATTGATGGCACGTACAGAAATCTGCTCATTGGCTTCCTAGTGGAAATTCAGGTTTGGATGATGTCATAAAATAGCAATGTGCTACATCCCAGTCCTTCCACTGTATAAGCCCAGTCTGATGCCTTACCTTTCATGTTAAACACTTATTATGTTTTTACCT
>JAOXNO010000007.1:7226804-7248895 GCA_028565335.1 Limnodromus scolopaceus
ACATCCCAGTCCTTCCACTGTATAAGCCCAGTCTGATGCCTTACCTTTCATGTTAAACACTTATTATGTTTTTACCTACACTTGTTTATTATCTAAAGCTCTACAGCATGGTCTATAAACATTCAGTTAGCCTGGAGGTAACAACGTGCCTGTCTCCACCAAGAGAATCCTTGGGCTTTTTATCAGCTGTTTACAACTGACTCTCTTCTCCTACTGCCAAACCCCAGTATTTTCCATGACTTTAAATCGCCCTAGTGTCCTTGGCATATCTGGCTACTCAAGTGGAAATGAAAATATCCCAGATGGACATGCAGGTATACCAAACAGGCTCGCCTCAAACTAATGAAATGAGTTCCAATGTAAATTGAGACAACATTTAGAGAAAAGAGAGTCAAAGAATAACAGGACATATAGGTATGCTAGAAGTGGAAATTGTTTTAAAATGTAAAAATAAGGAGGGTCCTTACATGAGTGGTCTGAAGAGATGTTGTGTGGGACAAGAACAAAGTCATCTGTGTCACAAGAGGAATTCTTGCTACTGGTACTGGCAGAGTCTTTAGAGACTTGAAGATAGTTAGGAGGACCCAATGGAGGGGAAGACAAATTTTCTTCTTGAATATGCTGCATGTCTGGGAGAGACTGAGGGGGGCGGAAAAAAGGAAGTAAAAAAACCCACTGTAAATACAGTGATTCAGAATGCAAAATTGCTTTTTTACTTCTAAAGTAAGAATCATCACTAGCTTTGACACACAAAAAAAGAGATTTAAATCTTGGGCTGTTTTTTTGCTTCTTAAGTATTTAGAAATACAAAACGTATTTGAATTTGGAAATTTCAAATACTGGATAACCCTGTAGTGGCAATTAGACAGTTCTATATTAAATAGGCTGTGAATTTAAATAATCACAAATTATCTAATCATTCCTGATGATACAGATGCACCTCTTCAAAAATACCACATAAAGCTGAAGTCACCAGCTTGTATCAGTGTAAGGGGCATTAGCCAATGTTATGGTTTAACCCCAGCCAGCAATTAAGACCACGCAGCTACTCCAAACATTTGACATGTACTTTTTTAACAAAAAAGGACAAGAGAAAACCCACAAAGTACAACGCAAGGAGCAAGAGAGAACCAAAATGTTAATGCCATTCTTCTAACAGAAAACAGGGGTATTCCTTGTGATGTAAACACAATTGTTTATACTTTCATGAATTGGAAGATCTAAAATTCAGTAACTCTTGGCTAAACATTATAGAAAATATTTTCTGAGATTGTTCTGTAAAACAGAGAACTTACTGGAGGAGAAGCAAAACGGCATGAAGGAGAGCTACCACAAGAACTGCCGGAGACCGAGCCTGCATATGTGGGCACTGGTACAGGACAAGCTAGAAGAGGAAAATCCAAGGGGAAAAAAAAAAAGGGGGGACTAAGATTTTGAAAGGCTGAATTTCAAACAAATTCATTTCCTCACTGCTTTTCATTCATAAACCCTTACACAATTTATAAGCACAGCACATCCTTAAACACACAAGGGTATGCAAGTTCAGTTGAAATGTCAAAGGAACTAGTAAATAAGTATCACATTTCGTCTAGCATAATACAAAAAAGGATTCAACACTTAGCCTCACAATAGAGCACAAGTCAGACTCAGGAAAATGCCTCATAAACACTTAGTGGGATATTTGGCAGATCTTTCTCCGTTTCAGCTCCCAACATTCACCACTTACACAAATAAGAAGAAAAACAAAACTACTTACACTTTTTGACTGTTGAAATCTGATCCAGGAAAGGGTGGTTGAAAAATGCTTCTGTAGAACAAGAAACAACCACCATGGTGAGTAAAATGTACAAACGTCACAGGATTTACAGACTATATTGCAGATACTGGTAAATTGTTGCCTTCCCAGAATCAATATTTCAGAGCCAGAGGGTGAAGAGCTTATAAAAGATTAAAGCCTTCTATGTTACATGTTGCTGTAGCATTTGGAAAGGAAACAAAAATCAATGGAATAACTTCAAACAGCCAGCAAGGCAAATCAGACTGAATTAACGAAGGACATTTTATGACCGCACTTAAGGATCGCGTACACGAGAAGCCTTCCCACACTCATCATGAAATTATGTTCCCTATGTCCAACATGGTACTAACTCAGTTTTAATTTCTCTTCAAAATGTTGAGCATCTCTCACATCAAACACTGAAAGTGTTTTCACTTCTGCCTTTCCCAAGGAGTGACGCTTATTTTTGAACCCATTAATGCTACTCCTTTGGTGGCCAAAACATCACACCAGGGCAGCAGCCATATTCCTTCCCACTCCCCAACAGCAGAACTCGACCTCTGCAGCTGGTTCACAGTTTAAAGCAGAATTAAACACAATTTCTTTAACAATTTCCTCTGTTAACTTGTTACTGTTACAATAGAAACATTTTGCTTCTGTTGTAAAAGGACATGCTGAGATGCATTTAATTGAGCTTTAGAGTGAACTTTTTGAACTTTAATGTTCTAACAGTTGAGGAAAAACAATGCTGTTCATCAGACCTAAGCAAATAATACGCAAAAAAAAAAAAAAAAAAAAAATCCTGGGCCCTGCAGTATCCCCTCTTCCTTCAACAACACTTTCTTCCACAACCTGATAAGGAAGGGAGTCTAGCTGTAACGCAAGAACAATGTAATGATTAACTTTAACACGAGGATCAGGTGTTCTTGAGCTTTTGTACAACACCTGCTGTTCTACTTTATATTGCTGGAAGATCAACAAGATTTCCAACGCTATTTTTACTTTAAGAACAGGCAACTGGGCTCAGTTATACACTCTCCCTTTCACTCCCTTTGCTAACCACATTCCAGAGCAGCCCCTTTGAGGCCCTTTAAGTGGCTCAGCCAAGGAAAACATGACTTTCGTCACTAGCATTCGCTTTCTATTTTTCTTTCTAAGCACAAATGCATTCTCCCACTACCACACATAAGTGAATTTCCCATGTTTGAAGAAACTGTAGGGATCAGCATTCCCAGAATGCAAAGTGGGATCAATGACTTAAAGTCCATGTTTCTGATGTGTTTTTTCTTCTACACATACAGATTTATACATCGACCTCTGAATACTGTCGCTATCATTTGGGACATTTTACTCAGTTATCATGAGTTTTTTCTGGATCTGACTTTTACTTAAATTTTTAAGTACAGCAGTTAAATTGAGTTATGTCAGTCACACCTACACACAAAAACCCATGCCTGGTTCTCAGAAGAGCAACACCTTAAATATGCAAATATTGATGTTTTAAATTCCAAATTACTACAAAAAAATAATAATAATTTCATATTTCTTGGAGAAAAACATAGCAGGAATTGAAAAGGAAAGAGAAAAATGTAGCTAGTAGAGTCCTGAGCTTCAAGTAAAGAACTAAATGGCCTTTTGAATCCTCCTCTCTCCACAGCCTAACAAATACAGTCATCTTATCACAAATACACAAGGACCACATGTGATGAATGAGTCCATCTGTGTATTTCAGTACTGCATCAAAACCAGGCCTGCATGCCTAACTAAAGAGCAACGGTGAAGTTTCAGAAGCAGAAACAAGAACTGAGCATGTCTGACTTTTGGGTGCAACTCACCCTAGGATCTCGGCATCAAAAGAGTGAATATTTTATGGTAAGGAAGAACTGGGTCTTATCTACAAAGAGCCTGAAGAAACTTTAAAGTTTAGGCTCTTTCTCACAATTCTGTACCTATCTTGCTGCTAAAACAAATCTCAGTATAAAGAACATTGCTATTGATATAAAATAACAATAATGAAAAAGATAATTGTATTTAGCTAAGTTAGCTTTAATTAACCAAAAGGTTAAGATTAACATTTTCTATGGCAGCTATGATAAAATTGCAATAACAAATAGTGCTATAAAATTTAAAGAACTAATCAAGATTTAACTTTTCAGTGGTCCTTTAAAAACGCTTCCTGAGTTTGCATTAGAAAAGAAAAAAGAAAAAAAAAGCATTACTACTTTGCAGTAATAGGTAACCAAAGACCATGCAATAAAAAGGCTTTTTGAGACTGAAGCAAGTAACAGACAACCCAGCCAGTACAAAGCACACACAAATCTAAACTCTACTCCTGACTAATTTTGAAACGGCAACAGTTGCAGCCTTTCTGAATGATTCAATAGTACTGTTTTAGGGCCTTGAAATCTTAAGAAGTTAGAACAATGTTCTGCAACCAAAGTTCTCCAGCTAAAGAGAAAAAGCCAAACACAGCAGTAAACTGGAGCCAACCAAGTTCACTTTTGTTAAGGCAGTATCCATCTAGTTTCTACTAGGCCCTACAACTAGCAATACCTAAGCATTACACTGGAAATCCAACTTTGCAGATATAAACAATTTTGATGTAACTTCACATGTCTCATTGCCCTCAGATATACATATCTATAGCTTTCAAGGTCAAATCAAATTTACACAACTTGTACCCCCATTAATACAGTGATGATATTTGCATTTTGCAAGAGAAAGTTATTGGGGAGGAACCATTAAAAGCAATTTTGCTTCCAAAGCAGGTTCTTCCAGTACTTGTTACATTTCTGCAACCTGCATGTTGCTCCCAGTCTGAAGCCAAAACAGCAGTTAAAGTAACAGAAATATGACTGTGGCATCAAATATAAGGTATATCAATTAACACTGTGGGGAAAAAAGGCCACAATTGAAAGAATTAAACTAATTTATATTTCACTAGTCAACTACAAAGTCATAATTTATGTCCATCACTTAATACTGACAGTGATTTATTTTGGCTATTCTGCCTTCTTTATGAGAACCAAGAAGAAAAAAAATACATCATTTTTCGTGTAATTGGCTGTAGACAAAAGGTCAAGACAGTTATTCTGGTCACACAAGGAATGTCAAGAGATCAAAAGGAAATGTTACCTACCAAAGTCCATTCTATCTTTTTGGTTTCTCTGAAGCAAACCCAACAGCAGGTCAGCCAGATAAGCTGATGTCTCCCTAGGAATACTGCACACAAGTAAAACATGCATTAAATAATGCATAATGCATTACATTTCAGGAAGTCTGCATTCTGCTGTTAAGTCTTCACTATACATGCTCTATAGCCTTAGCACAAGACACTTTCAGCTCAGCAAGGTACACAATGAAGGTAAGATGTAACATGAGTCACTGCTATCATACTACACCCTTGTAACGATAGCAATATCAAATATTTTTATGAATCCCAGGCATTCCCATAGATGAAAGTGTTCAATCAACAAATGTAAGTGACAGGAAAGGCCATGGTGACATACCTAGGAATCAAATTCCTGTTCTTTTCATAAAACATTCTCAAATCTTGAGGACTATTGGCCTGTCAAATAAAAATGTACATTAATTAAAGCTCAGTTTCATGGAGGAAATAGCTTTTGTACCTATGCACACATACACAAAAAGGAAGCTTTTGCATATGGGCATTAAAGGAGAAAACCCCAAGCACAGCAGTGACTTCACTGAGTATCCTGAGTGTTTCCTCTGGATTGAACACACTGATCTCATAGACTAAGTATGAGCAACTTGTCCCTTTGTATCCTTAAGCGATCTGGCCTTTGAAGCATCAACACTACACTCAGACATCAACACTTGTCTTTTCATGACTGGAAGGAAAAGCTCTAGGAATGCCCGTGAGACTAAAAAGAGGGAAAAGGAAATAAAGCATTACCTGAAAAGGTGGTTTTCCAACAAGACACTGATAAATCACAGTCCCTATGCTCCACAGGTCTGCTTTAGCATCATAGTGTTGAGACATTATCACTTCAGGGGCCTGGAAAGAACAGCAAAATCTCAGAAGGGAAAACAAAGCAGCAAAGCAACAGCAATATGAATTCTACAGTTCTGTCAGAGTAGTACTAACAGAGACCACTTGATTGTAAAGAGTAAATATTTTAAAACAAAATTAACATTTTAATCTGCCTCATATGGCTAGAAAGGTAACAGTTCTATTTAAAATGAAAGTTACATTTCAAAAAACACAGAAAACTAGAATTGCTGATGGTCTAAAGAAAGCATCTAGCGCTTGACATGCATGGGAGTAAGAGGTAAGCATTATTTACTTGGTTTATGCAGTCCTCCTTGTGGATAAATAATGAAGCACCGCATAAGGAATACCATTATCACCATTTTACATATATCAAAACAAGGCAAGGGAAAGTAAAATGATTTTCCCATGACCATACAGTAGGGTAGTGGTAGTGTCAAAGTCAGACAGTTCAGTGCTCAACTGACCACCACACTACTTAGTAAAAATTAATGGCAATTAACTCCAAATTGTTTTTTTTAAAAAGCAAACAAACCAGAACCACGTGAGAGGCTATTCTCCCACATGTGAGAGAATACATTAAATAACTACAATGAAAACACGAAGTAGTAGCTCTTCTGGCCTGTATTCAATCACTTTTTATTTTCTTAGAAACTGGGAAGGATATAACATCTTATTTCAAGTTAAAAACGTAAGTGGGAATGAAACTACTTTTCCAAAAAATTAATGCTAAGATGTATTGTCTTCTAATTTTCCAAGACTTTTCCTTCTGCAGCACTAAGAAATGTTCAATGTCTCTCTGATTTTAACAATCATGATCTCCAAATCACAAGAAAAAAAAAAAAGGAGCCAGTAAAACTACAGAAAGGTGAACTGTGTGCTGCCCCTGGTACTTTTGAAGCAACATTAGTTATTTGCCAATCAGCAAGCAGTAAATTATTTTGTTCTTGTAAGAGAGTGTTTGAGATAAGCAACATAATCTGAAATACACTGCCACTTACCATATACATAGGGGAACCACACAGAGTTGCAGCCATCATGTTGCTATGCAGATAACGAGCAAAACCAAAGTCAGCTACGCAAAGAAACACATTTGTCAATGAAAAGAAAGGTAATTTTCAAATTTTCAAAGTCTAGAAACAACATGTCTCATATTGAAATCTGCTTCAATTACCAATTAGAGAGAAAAACACAGGTATAATATACAGCCAACTACATGGAATAGTAAAATCTATGTTACACTGAAAGAATAACGTATTATTTTCCAAATAGCACGCCAAGAAAGAGCAGTGGCATCATTTGCATAAACTGCTGCTCCCCATCTCCCCAGCTGCAGAACATGCTGTCTGGCGTCAGCAGGAAAGGATTAAAGTCAGTGGCTAAATATAAATGGTTCATTAAAAGTGATGAATATACAATCTGCTTCAGTGAAATCACATCAGGTAGAAGTTTAAGAACTCAAGGTTCAGATGCCTGAATTTTCCACATAGGCAAAAGTATCTGAAACTATCTAATAAGGACAGCAAGAGAAGAAGTTTTGTCATCTCTGTGCTGTTTAGAAGATGGAGTGAGTTGGAACAGATCTCAGATTTTGGTTGAGCAAAAGCATAGAAACTTGTTCAAAACAATGTATTTTTAAATGGACACTTAACAGACAACAATGAGAGATTAATACTCCTGAAGTGTCCTCTGAAGAGGAGTTTGGTACTACCCTGAACAGTCAACATCTCTCCGCAGTTACAATGCCAACCTCCTTCTGCCAAAAATGGGTCATAACCTACATTACTAAACTTCTCAAATAACCCTTAGGAGGGTCTACAACAAAAAAAAAAAAATCCAGCTGAAACTTTGACTGGAGTCTCACATGCACTTAGTTTTGAAATGGGCTAAAGGCTATTCAAAGTTTCAAAGGTTAAAGATTTATGTCGAATTAAAATAGTTTAGTACTAGAAACATCAGTTCAATAGGTTTCTTTTTCCTGCAGATTTAATCAGAAAGGTCTTTATGACTCAATCTTTTTTATACTGAGAATTTGCATTACGGCATAAACCTCATCGTTCTAGACTTACTGTCTGATTTGCATCAATTTAATACACACCATATCCAGTACACCCTCTGCACATTAACTATAAAGACACTTCTGAGTAAGGAAACAATCCAACAGTGATTATTTACCTTTAGATCAGAGAAAAGCATATTTACCTATTTTGATGCGTATGCCACTGACGCTTGACTTTCTACGACTGGCATAAGATAACAAAATATTCTGTGGTTTAAGATCTCTGTGAATGATTCCTTTACTGTGCAGAATACGCATAGCTGCTGCAATCTGCTGGAGGAACACTCGGATGGTATCTTCACTCAGAGTTCCTTTAGCTGAAAATAAACTTATACGTTAGCAGAGGAGAAAATAAATATAATTTTCTTTGGGCAAAAAGCAATAAACTTCAAAGTGATCAACTGTGAAAACAATAAAATCATAGTGAATTAAATTCAGAACAATTCAATCTCCAGTATTTTTCTACAAATGTATATATTCTGAACAACATATCCATCCCCATAGTTTTACACAAGCTACAGGATTCTGCTTTTACAGTAGTTTATTCAACTTGGTAGCATAATAATTGTAAAACTTCTCAATCATCATTAAATCAAAAAATCACTAAAAGAACCAAAGGAGCCAAGAAAATAGAACTCCACTTTAGAATGTTAAATGTTCTACATTTAACATTACATTCTACAATCATGTTACAACCTGAACCTGTAAAACTATTAGTTCTTTAACAAATTATCATGGGGATGCAGATAACTACTCTGTTCAAAAAATGTCATCCATAGTAAAATTTGTTTTGAAGGGGAAAATTTAAGATGCACTTTTGAAAGTCTCTTCAGAAGGTATTACCTCATTCTGCAGTCTGAAAAGTACTGAAGGAAGGAGCTGGATTATACTGTATGAGTCTTTCCAAGGACTTTAATAGGAAGTGAATTAAGCTTCTAATATACACAGTTACCATAACAATAGCTGTTCACAAAAAGATTCCTTCAATACACTGCAGATACAAAGGCAGGTAGAAGAATATTTTCCATCAAGAAAAATATGAAGATTAACATCTCTGCTCAAATTTTTGTTTGTAATAGGAATCCATTTGTCATGATTCTGTAACTTCTGTCTGCACTTTGGGCAGAGCCATATTGAAGGGTAAAATCTCTCCCAAGCCAGAACTGCCTCTTTGTAGAAAGCATTATTATGTAAGCAATTCAGCATTTTTAAGTTCACATCTTGGAAAAAAAAGCAGGTGGAATCAAAACACTGGGAGCAGTCCCCAAAATATGACTGTAGAAATAGAAACCCACCACATTTTTCAGCAAGCTACTTATGTTTACCTAAATCTTCTCTCTCATTTACAATTAAGGGAATGTTAAATTTAACTGTTTTGAAAGCAGTGGCAAAAAGCATTTTCTGCCTGCATATTATTTTATTCACATTCGTTCCTAGTTTGTGGGGTTTATTTTTAATGATGGGTGACACTGAAAAAACACTGGGAAATATTTTAAACAAATGCAAAACCTTCTGTCTTCCTGCAGCTTCAAAATTTAGTTTTCAGTTTCCCAGGGTGGCAGACAACCACAACACTCTGCTGCTGACCTTCACTGGAGACAGAACACAACACTAAACGGATCCTTAGTGAATTCAATTACTGTCATAAAGAGGCTACTCTAAAATCACATCAGGGTGAACAAGACTTGTGGTATTACAGGCATGCCACAAACAGGAAAATATTTAAGCCACAAGCAAAAAAATCTCAGAGAAACACCAACAGATTAAAGAAATACAGAATATAAACATGTAATGCAATAGGGAAATACAGTAATCAATTACCTTGTAAGTAATCTGCCAAATCCCCACCATTGCAGTACTGTTAAAAAGAAAGGTTTTCATTCAAAACACAAGCACTGAAATACTTGCTACATAAGTTTTACTTTGTAATCTTGTCACTAAAATTAGAAGATCCTTTTCAGCTGTTTGCCTCAAAATTGTTTTGTCAATTATTTGTAATTAATAATTCGAGGTGTAATGCTTCATCAATACTTACAAGTATCATAAAATGAAACTGAATAATTTATGGAGCAAAGACTGCTGATAAATTTAGTAGTGCATAAAAAATTAGTAATCCAGTTTTCAGAACTACTTGTTTTAACAAGTCATGGCTATTTTGCAGCTGTGCAAAGAAGGTGTGTTGTCTAAAAATCATCTTTAAAATCAGCCAGAAAGAAACATGTATGTTAACACATACCTCCATTACCAAAAAGACAGAATTGGGCATTTCCTAAAAGAGAAGGAGAACAAATCCCATATAAGAATGTGACAAGACAAAGCCTTCAGTACCTGCATTAACCAAGCGCAACGTGAGATTTTTCAATCAACTGAAACACCTTATGTTAAAGTCACTGTTTTAGAGGGTAGCAAATATGTACATTCCCCACAATTAAATATTTCACAATTTCAAAAGCATTAGTATATGTAAAAGAAAACACCAGGCAGTATCCTGAAGACTAATGCTATCATTTGACAGAGCATCAGATTTGAGACTTCCCAAAGCACCAACCTCCTTTGACCTATTTGCAACCTGAATTCCCTCTCGCAGCTGGGCAAGAATTACTGAAAGACAGATTGGCTAACTTCTACTGTAAATTAGCTACACACTCCACAAAAATGCAGTAAAAATGTCTGTGCTTACCCGACTGTGTGTTACCCGACTGTAACAAAAACATTCACCAGTTCTACAAATATTTATTTTGTGTGAGAGAACAGCCTACCTGTCTATGCCAATAATCAACATTGTTTTCAATGAAGTCTCCTGCAAAAACTAGCTTTGTCGTGCTACAAAGTTGAAAACGCTGAGATCTTTTTATAAAGCTAGAGCAATTTTGCTCTCTGAGCTGATTGAGTGAGATTGAAAGGGAAGAACACGAAGAGAACTAAAAGGAAACATGAGGCAAGTATACACTAAACAGGATGATGTTTTTAGTTACATAGTATGTTACCTCCCTTTCCGTTCAAAAATAAACTTAAACAAAAGGTTGAGAGTTTGTGGGAAAATATGTTTTTAAGGCAGTTGAAGGGAAAGTGAGATGGCATGCCAGACAAGGCCAGGCATGTGCCCCAGTTGGAAGTGGAACCGCAGACAGTCTGACTGTACCCTGCTAACTGGTGTCAAAAAGAGTCAAAAGGGACACTGCCCAGCAGAACTCAAGCTGTGAACTTCACCACCTTTCTCAGTGCCTGGATTAAAACTTCAGCACGCGTTCAATTTGACCATACTGTCAGGAACTACCACAAGAGTGCCATTTTCAAGGGCATGCTAACTGGTCAGACTAAGAAGCTTTAGTAAACAAATAAAAAAATGGGCCCATGTGCCCAGGCTTGGGAAACCACCCACCCTAAATACCAAACACAGCTCTGAGCACACGGAAGGCACAACCCATTAAAGCAGATTCCTACCAATCCATCACAGATAAAGATATCCACTATCCTTGATAGTTTTCAAGCTATTAAGAATATATACTTAAATCAACACTAAGTACTTTTTATCAGGCAAAACTAGACAAAACATGAAACAAGCATTAAGAGAGGGTCAGAGCTCGGTGGCTTCACAGTGAAAATTCTCCTTCCTGAAAGGGAGTCTTAGACTCAAAATATCCTGAAATTTCAAGTGGTCCTATTTTATAAAACTGAAAAATTAATGTTTACAAGAGCTTCGAACATTAACTTCTAAGCTCCTGTCAAACATTACTGCTGTTCACCAGATCTTTATTAAGACAAGACCTAGTGCGCTCACAAGTGAAAAGTAAATACAGTTCAAGATGAACTGGATGTTTTAAGGTTAATTCAAGACTGTATTAGGCTGCTTCACTTTCTGGAAGCATTTAGTTTAGCCGTTCTTGTCTGCGTTACAGAAATGCATTTGAGGTTCTTTCCAGCTCAGAACATCAAGCACATTACAGACTTGTTTACATTTGGAAATTAGCTTCAAAGAAAGCAAGTTTCTAGGAACATTAGTCAAATCTGTTGGGAATGAAAGGCAAACTCCAACCAATATAGAATATTAAAGCAGCAGTAGATCACATTTCAGGAAGTCCCAATTGTTCAATGTTTCTGTAACAGCTGCGGCCAACATGAACCATAATTTGCAATCCTATAAATGCCTCAAAACCTAAGTGTGTACATTAAAGTAAAAAAAGATAAGTAATTACTTGCTCCGTAAAATTACTCAAAATACGTAACGATAAGTGATGTTTCTTTCTACATTGTTCCTTTGCAACAACATCTTCCAAGATGTTTCTTTCTTTCAGGAAGCCCAAGGATGCCAACCAGCAACTCTGAGATCCCAATTCACCAAACATAAAATTCTGCCAACTGAGGATCGCTTCACTTAAAGGACAACTGTGATGTGTGAAAGAATAGCACAGCTAAGAGGCACAGAAACGGTCCGTTCTCCAGTGACAAGAAAGAAGCTCGGCTAGTGGATTTCCACTCCAACATAGCAATCCCATGAATCAGAAATAGATGTTCCACAGCGTCAGTGCCTCCACTACACAACACGCTCTGTACAAAACCAGCAGCTTATGGCGGTATGTAATGCTCAGCTCAGGACAGACATTTATTCATCACAGAACTAAGAGAATGTGTTTTCTGGATTCGCTTGGAAACAAAGTCCTTTCAAATGAAACCGCTCCCTTCAGAAACATGGAGCTGATGGTTCGTCCTGTTGTACAAGCCCTCACCTTTTTAAAGAAAGCCATTCCTACAGACTACAGTAGATTTCCCTCAAGCAGCATTACTCATCTTTTTTTGACTGATATTCTTCATGAAAAATAACCAAAGAAGTCACTGGGTTAAAGTTATAGTAAGAAGAAGAATGTGTTTCCTTACTGCAGCTTGGATAATCCTTTTTTATTAAATCAGCAGAGCAGATTAGAGGTTTCACAAAGAGATTTTCCCAGACTGGTCAAAAGTCTTGAGTAATTCTACTGCAGAAGCCACACCTCGTCCCAACTTTAATTCACAGCCAAGAACTTCTCAGTATCCCACCAATGCAAGCTTTAGTTCAAAACAGCTGAAGTTGTTCATCCCTTCACAGTTGCTCATATTTTGCATTACAGTTCTTGGCCAGCCTGACTGGGAATGTGATCTCCATTTTGAGAATACAATCAGAAAACACAACTCAATTCTGTAGACACGTTTTTCCCTTCTAAATCATTTTGCTGAAAAATAAAGCTATCCCTATCATCATTCTCTAGCCCTGTGATTTCTGTTGACTTGCTAAGCAGAGCAAAGTGCTCAAGAAGAAAAAGATTAGTAGAACAGCATGTTTCAGATCTAACATTCAGGAATAAAGCTGACCTAGCAAGCTATTTTAAAACTGCTTCTTGAAACAGATAACAAAGCTTTGAAAAATTCACATTGACATACGGATCATAACATTTCTGCAGCTGGAGTTGTTCTGGCCTATACCTCTATCTAGAAAAAAAATAATCAAGCAAAACAAACATATTTTGTGTTGCAACAATTACAGAACAGTTTTGCCCACTATGCCTTGCTTTGTTGCTTAAAATTTTCTTGACAAAAAGCTACTTTTGCTCCTTCTTATTTTGAAACTAGGTTTTAATTGCCAGTTGAAGTAAAAGACAGCAAAGGTTAATAGGAAACCATTTGACAGTTCAGAAAGCTAACAGATAAACCTACTAGAAAGAGATTAAGAGGAAGCATATTTGCCAAAACTTGCTGTGTTTTAATCCCAGACTTCCAACAGTTGTCTCAGGGGATGTGAAGTTCCAACCCAAATCACAGGCTCAGCGCAGTAGTTCCATTTAAAAGACATTAATTGAAAAAGAAGTCAAAACATCCACGGTTACCTCTGACAGCTGTTGCTAGAACTCCAGCATATTGGCAGAAACATACCCCAGATTTCTTTTTGGTTAGGAAGTCCTCCTTTAGAACAAGCTGCAAGTCTGCATGGAGCTCTTTGTGAGCTGCCAAAGCAGAGACTGCGGCAAACAAATAGTTACTACATTTTTGCTCCAAGTCTTATAGATTCTGTTTCACTGCAGTTCATGACTGGAGCTCCAAGACCGTGAGAGCTAACCTGACAGCTTGTGCAATGTTATTACCTGATTAATTTTCTGATACGTTAATTTGTGCTATATTTGCTTTATTTTTTTTTTGGCCAGCACTACACGCATTGGTTTTTTTGAGCATTAAATACATTTGGCAAAAGTTCTAATGATTTACTGAAAAAGAACTGGTCTGGATCTTTTTAAGGCTGTTTCTCACTCACTGTACGACAGATACTGCTGTTTTGCTTTGCGAGTGCACCACAGCAGCAGCTTCTAACATCTTCAGCTCCTGCCATGTCTAAAGGACTAAACATTTTGATAGTTCTGACTAAATGTTAGATTTTAGACTAAATGTCAATTGACATGTGCCTGTTGGATTCAAATAGCATGCACACTGCTAATCATCCACATAAAAGAGCAATCAGCCATGGAGAAATGTCCCACAATAGCCATATCACTCATTTTCTGTTACATGAAATTCTGTACTTCATTAATCAGAATCACAGAATGATATAGGGTTGGAAGAGACCTATGGAAATGTAGTCCAAATTAATGTATATGGGAGGCCCTGAAAGAGACTGGCCTCTGCACAACACAAAGGCAAAACTGTTCACAGCAGATCTTCTGAAACAATTTTGAAATACAAATTACAGTGCCCAGGCACAGCAGGTAAGCTAAGGACTATGTAGTAACTCCAGCTCTTTGGTTCGATGGGCCAAAACAAATTCTAACTGGTTGTCCCTAACCTTCAATGCCTACACTGGCGTCATTCCTCGCAGTTTGATATTGTTGTAACCAACCTTCCAGTTAGCATCAGCTGCCAGGTAGTATTTCAAAACCTTTGCAATTTCTACAGGGCGGAATTTTTCTTTTTATCTGAAAACTTGCGTGGACAACATGTTTTCATAAGACTATTTCCACACACAGTGAGGATGGATACTGACAAACACAAAGGCCTTAATCAAGGAGCTGAAGGAAAAAAATAAAGATATTGAGACATCCTCATTCAAAATACAACAGTCAGAAACAGCTATGAGGAGAGTATGGAGGCAATCAAAGCTGTGAGACACCAAGATTAAGAGCACACACCACAATGCTCGAAGCAAGTGCCTCAAGAAATCTATGCAGTACTACCAGACCAACTGGAATCCTTGGGTAAACCAAACAGTAGTATTTAATTCCCAGTGGTCAAACATCAGGTACAGATAAACATGGTTCCTTCCATAAGCCATCCCTAGTTAAGAACTCATGGGCACTTGTGTGTAAGTAAAGGCTGAGGTGTAGGTACCACAAGGACCACTGGCGTTGTTCCCAGTAGCTTTCAAGGACAGCAAGAACAGCTGCAGTTATTTTGTCTGCTACGTACCAACAAGCTAAGACAAGAAACAATTTCTCTTCAGATACTGTTTCTCCAATAACACACTCGAAATTAGTTCTCCCTAAACTACTGTTCAAATAGCAAACTTCAGGCTCCATGCAGTGAAGACATTAATTCATTCTCCTAAAATGCTATCTCCAAGATACATTACAGGCTTTCATTCTGACGGCTGACATTCTAAAGAGGTTTTGAATTAAATTATTTGCTAAAACAGGCACTGTCTGGCACTGTGTAAGAGATTAGTTCTACTCAGCACACACTTGGGATCATGAAGTGCACAAAACTGTAAATTCATGTCCTAAATATAGCACATTCCAAATAACTTACTGATACCTTCATACTTCAGTATAATACTTTATCCAAGGACCTGGTGAGTTAGAGGTTATTTTAGACTCCTTTTACTTTTGAGAAACAGTGGGCTCCACTTCCACAATTAACAGGACAAAGATTGATCCACTTTTGCAGGATAAATGACATCCCACAGCACCACCACGGGAAAAAAGCTGCATTCTTATACCATTTCAGAGATTCAGGAGTTTTTTTACTCTTGAATGAAAGACAACCAAACTCTTGCCCAAGAAGGTAAGTAAAAAAATGTCTCAACAGGTTAGGTCTTGCTATCCATTTATTATACTCTGTGTTTTTTTCATGCATTGCACTTCATGAAAAAAATTAATTTCACATTTAGAGGTGAGCTGCATATGTTTATTTTTCAGAGCCCCACTACCGCAAAACATTTGCCTCTCACAGATGGAGAGCTGATATTTAAGTATCTCCACAAATAACTTCAGTCTTAGAACCACTACTCTCCATGCCCTGGTGTGTGCAGAAGATCCCCAGCCTTCTGAGACGGCACAACCAACCACGGCACGCTCTGCTTACATAAAATGCTTAACTGCAGATCAAACCCGCCAGTGCTGCATGTAACCACCTTATGGAAATCAAGGGCAATTATCACGCTGGCACCAGAACAAAAGATTTTCATGCTGACCAAGGCACATCCAACATTAATGGCACATCAGTTCCTTCAGGCGTGTCTCCAGATGAATGGGCATTTCTAGTGATTTAACTCGGTGGACCCTATACATTCTAAGTAACATCAAAAAGCTGTTCATAGGAGCTGAAGCAACCGCAATGTAGAAGGTTTTAAAATGTTCATATACTATCAGCAGAATGGCTCCCAAGTTCTCCTTGGATCTAATTAAAACCTTAATGGTGTATGTATGACTTGCGCGACTGGTCACAAATCATGCTACAGGAACACAGCCAGAAATGAACAGAGGTGAAAGAGAAGGAATCTACCTACCTCCTGTGAAAACGATTCCAAACAAAGCCTTTTGCAATATGCAAAACAATAACTACCCTTTCATTCCCAAACTTAAGAGATATATCCCAAACTGCTATGCAGGGATACAGCTTTAATCTCAAAGTACTGCTGTTAAATACAATAATTTAATATTATGAGATGTAAAAATATTTATTCTTCATTGCAATTAATTTACACTTTTTTCCACTTAGTTTTGTCGTTTACATTGCACACCATCTTTTCTATCTGAAAATTCGATACAACAATCAGTTCTTGGATTATTCAGCTAAACGGTTTGCCAAAAGTGTGTCTGAAACATGAGCATTTTCTTATTTCAAACTGTCTAAGGTTAAGAAAAACTTCAGACCAAAAGAACTATAAAAATAAAACAGACTCCCAGTCACACTGAGAACTTCCTACTGTGACACAGACTCCACTGGCTCCAGCACTGAGGGGAAAAAAATAGCTTCTGTAACTTAAAAATTGCTTGAAATCCTAAAGTCTTTTCTGCTGTTCCGTATCACTACGTTCACAATACTGTGGCAAACAAAAAGGACAGTACATGATAGAACACGAAATGCTACAGAAAATTAGTAGGTGTAACAGCCTACTAGACATGTGAATGCCTTGCATAGTGTTCATGCTTGCTGGGTTATAAATTAATGTAATCATACAAGTTAATGATGTATAATATTTCACATAGTTCTGTGCAGAAAGGGAAAAAGCTTATTTGTGCAAGTGTCACATTCTTTAGACCATATTTTGCAAAGCAATTTCTTCTATGGAAGTAGGATCATACTGCCAAGCTTTATGTTTGCCATGAATGCATTTGAAATATATCCAAGGTATGAGACACAGGTTTTCCCCTTCTCTTTGCTTTAACTGTTCATTTTATTTAAAAACAAGTCAGTGACAAGCAGCAACATCCCCTTCCGAAATGGAGGGTACAGGACTGACCACTCAAGAAGTCCTGTCACTCTAAGGGCACCCTTTCCTGTGGCAGAACAAGAACAGAAAAGCATAAAAGTTATGTTTTTAAATAACCTTTAGGTAAAGGAACCATAGACAAGCACACAGCTCTGTCCCCTCTTCTCCTGTGGATGTTCTGTGCATAAATCAGAAGAAGTGAAAGCCTGTCAAATGTTAAATCATCAAAATGTGTATTTAGTCAACTACCCTCAGGTTAAGCTGCAAAGCTTTGTAAGTTTCACATATAAACAACTGTAAATGATAAATCTGAAATTCATCTGATTACTCACACACCAATGGTCTCAGCCAACAATTCCAGTTAGTTTTAAGATGTCTGGGCATACTAAATTTAGGATGCTGAGAAATTATTTCCACTTCGCAATAATCAGAAAAACCTGGTGCCTTCAAGAAGCACAACAGACTACACTTTCCCTCTCAGAGCAGCTGATATCATTCAAAATGCAGAGTCCTGGAGTCAAGAGCCAGGAGGGACAAGATGGGAAGTTTTGATGCGCAGCCTATTATTACGTGAACAGCATCGCTTTGTACCAAAAGTCAACAGAAGTTACTACATGTCCTATAGTGCTACACACAATAAAACCTGAGCCTGCCTAGTGTACATCCTCTGAACATAGATTTCTATAGTTACAGATACACATCTACACGTAAGCTGAAAAACTTTTCGGATGCAAAGGTGCAAAGATAGAAAACATTGGAGAACACCAAAATGTCTATTTTGCGTTGCTTTAACTATACGATGCCCCAAGGGTGGTTCTTAATGATTTTTTCACAAATGTAACTCTGTATTTAAGATTGGAATTGAGCCCAAGAGATAAATGTACAGTTCTTATTCAAGCAGAACAAATGGCTGTATAACCTACATCACGTCATATTTAGCTTTACTCAACACTTGCAGACCTTAGGATACAAAAAACGTACTTCCTACGACGTAGCACACATTACCCTAGATAGGCTAGAAAACTCCTTCACCTTATCAGGCAGAATCCTGGGAATAACTTATTTCTCATACTTGAAAAGATCCAAATGTCTGCTTATCCTATCCATCTGAACACAGGCAACAGCAAAATATACATGTGTAATCATGGTCTTCTGCTTCCTTCAAGTTCTTCCTCGCTGTGACATGGGGCTATACAATACAATTTTTTCTTATAGAGATCTCAAAGATGCCGCTCCTCTTCTACAATGAAGTATTTTAACTTATGTTGACTTCTTAACATCACTTGCTTCATCCATTCAGATCAACTCCCACTAGTACATTTTCCTTCAGGTGTACTCAGTCAACGCCCACTTTCCAATTAAATTATAGGGCCAAGGAAACCAGGCTAATTCAGAAGAACAGTTACTGCCACCGACAGAGCTCCCAGCCCAGCCAGCTGATGCTGTTTCTCTGGAGACAGGACCAAACTACACAAACAGCCTCTGCAGAGGTTCTCAGGATGCCACTTGCCCCTGCATCCTGGAAGTAAAGCATATTCCTCACAGCTTTTGATCCCAACTGTGCATCCTGCTTATTAGGAAGAGTGAATGCAAATAAGCACACAGTGTGTTGAAGATGAGAGAACTCCCCTGCCACTGCTAGGGAACTGCATCTCTTTTTCTAAATACTAAACTCATTAAAGCAAAAAAAATATATGGCCATTCAAAATTTTCTACTCAGTATATATATATACACATTATATTTCCATAAATAAAATTTGATGAGGACAAAGGCATCAAAATATATTTTACCTGGACATCATAGAGAGCTACAATGTTCTCATGCTGAAGTTCCTGTAAAACAAAATATTTGTATCATAGAAATAGCCTGTTATTATTTTAAATGCAACATGCTAGGTGATAATCAAAGAGAACAAAATTTTACAAAAAAAGGTAGCATCTTTTTTAGACCATCTGATGGAATTTGGAAGAAATCCCAACTATTTAGACAATATTTACAGGAATAGGAAATTAAGCAATATCTTCAGAGCTCATAAAAACATTTGGTTCCAGGACTTATTTTCTATGTCTTGTTACAGCAAGTACTACAGCACAAGATCCTTTAATGAGTACTGAAAGCTGACTAAATTTAATTTTATAGACTCACACAATTTCTTGCTCAGCAGAGTAACCAACTACACTACGTTCAAGTCAACTTTACCATTTTACAATAAAAAGGAAATCAAACAAAATAACACCAAATAAAACTCACAGGACAGTTCATGCAATTATCTGTAACTGCTCAGAAAAACACTTGCCTTTGTTAAGTACTTGCAGCACACCAATATTCCCAACAGTACAATTCCTGCTATATAATAAGTATACTAAAATATAAAACCTATATATTTGGATATAAAATAGTGATACAAGATACTATAAAAAAAAGTATCTCAAGAAGCTTGGAAACATTAAAAAAAAAAAAGCAGCACTAATTATTACTGCAAAGCTATGTAAAATGAGATGGGGTGAAGTTCAGAGAGTGAAGAACGCTAAGAGACCATCCAAGGAGACGTTTCCATAAAACAGAATTGAAACATTAAATGACGCTCCGTTTTATTTCCTTTATTAGAGCCACACTACACATTTTAATTAAATTAATGCAACTCAGAAGTGGAAAGACTGCTTCAGGAATCAAATCCAGCGTGCTGATTTAGGATTTCAAGGTATCTTTGAGCAAAGAAGATGAAGAAAGATCAAAGACTGATGTTTTACCATCAGCTATGACTTTTGCTGTATGTGCTGCTTGGGAAAGGTGCCCCAGTAGCCATCCTGAAGGACAAAGTTTTCTACATGTGCAGTAAGCAAGGCACAGAGACTGGTTCAACAATTTTCCACTTTTAACAACAAAAGCATGCCCATAAACTGTTCTGAGACCATTTCCAGAACTAAAAAAGTATCTTTTTCTTTTTTTTTCTTGGTCTTTTAAGTTCTGGATTTCTCCTGGAACTAACAAAGAAACAAAAGGCACAATAGCAATTACTGTGATACTACCCATGACCCAGAATGAACTAGGTCAAAAGTCTCTCTTCCTTTCCAAGTAAAGCAGCTTTAAAAATCACTGCAAATTAACATACCTTTAAGATTTTTATTTCTTTTCCAAGGAGGATTTGTGACTTTGACAAGTTCTTTTTGTTAATACTCTTTATGGCTACTTCCCAATCAGTTTTCTGGAAATAGACAAACAAAGAAGTATTGTGAGTTTTATATTTTTTTAACTAACAAACAGCAAGTAAAGCACCAGAGAAAAGTTGCGAGATCACCCCTACTCTACCCACCAGTGATTACTACATCACATGACACCATCAAGAACTATTTTATCCCACAATAGCTGAGACAGGTATTAAAATCCAGCTGCAGCTACACTGCATTTTCATGGATTTAAAAGCTTTTAAAAAACAAAAGAAGTAAGTAATTGTATTGCATTTATTTCTTGATAGTGGTGCCATGTATCTGCTTTTTAGCCCTCTCTCAATGATTGAGTTACTTTTACTCTCCCAGTAAGGACTTTTTTACTTTAAGGACTTCCCATTTTCAGTCTCCTTATGCTCTACAGCTGAAAATTGCACAAGACAACATCTGTTTTTTTAAGTAAGCTTATATATTGTCTATTTATATATTATCTAAAAATAAATTGCCTATTTATTTGTAAGGTGGAAGCATCTCCACCAGTCTTTAAAGTTTCTGTTTTCCTTTTTTTTTTTTTAAGCCTAAAAAAATCATTGCACTTTGCCTCTCCAAGTTGTGAGTACTGCCCTAATGCTCCAAAAGGATAAATCTGAAGAGTCGTTTTCTGGAAAAGCAGAGCACTTTAGGCACCAACACCAGAATAAACTCTCACAGCATCAAGAAACCATAACGTAACTATGAATATCCGGGATGATTAGCAAGCCACGCCAGGAAACCAGACACCTCTGAATTTAAGAAATCTTCAGCCAATCCCAAAGGAGGCAATTTTCCATTAGATCCCTCGTTATCCAGCGAGATAAACATGACCCTCCTGACAAACAAAGGGCTCAGCCTCCCATACAGCTGCAACTCTCCACTCGCCGTTATGTTAGGGAGCTACCATAACTGCAGAGAGGTGGGAACGCAGAGAGCTTGTTGCGGGTTTTTTAGAGGGAGGGAAAAAAAAAAAGCAAAAAAAAAAAAAAAAGCACAACACGGGGCCGAGGCAGCACAGGGGGAAAAAATAAAAACCAACCCAAACCAACAAAGCAACAACAACAACAACAAAAATATAGCAGCAGCAGGAAGGGGGCTGCCTGCCGAGCCGAGCCTTCCCCAGGTCCCGACGGGCGGAGAGCGGGGTGTCGGCCAGGTCCGCAGAGCCCCCCGCTCCCCGGGTTCCCGGCGCTGTGCGGGGGGCAGAGCCGGGGCTGCAGCTGCGCTGGGCTCCACCGGCGGAGCGGTGCGGAGCGGTGCGGAGCGGCCGCGGCCTGGAGGCGCTGGGACGGCCAGAAATCCCTCTCCCTGCTGGGTAAGTCGGGGAGAGAGAGCGGGTCTCCCTCCGCACCTCCGATCCGAGGGTCCCTTC
>JAOXNO010000007.1:7257570-7286508 GCA_028565335.1 Limnodromus scolopaceus
AGGCAGAAAGAAGCTGTTAGAGGAGCAGGTAGCTGGGTTTGTTCCAAACCTGCCCTTGCCCAGCCTTCAGGTTTCTTTTCCACCTGTGAGCAAGCAAGCACGGTCACAGGGTGCCCAGCACACCCCAAGCCAGCACACACAAGGCAGTCAACTGCTATACAGAGTCCATAGGTAGTTCAATCTAAAAATCCTCCCAGGTGAGCTCAGAGCCTTCTAGAGGACAGACAGCTCTTCATCTCAACTCCTCTGTCAAGAAACCTGCTCTAGTGGGAGGTGTCCCTGCCCATGGCAGGGGGGTCAGAACTAGATGATCTCTAAGGTCCCTTCCAACCCAAACCATTCTATGATTCTATGATACCCTTATCCAGCAGGCAACACTATAGCCTCACCATGGAGATAAGTCCTCCTCCTCCTCTCTGGCTGAACAGCCTGGCTTTAGAAGGACTGTTAAAATTACTGACATGAACCCAAGCTCATCAGTACAAAGGCAAAACAAGGGAAGGACCTCACCAACACTCCAGCAGAAGGTTAAAAGCTGGACTACAGGAGCATCCAAACACCAACAGCACCATTTGTAATTACAGGAATTTGCATCGTCCAGAACAAGCTGTTCTCTGGCACAGCAACCGTTTAAACTGGGTCAGTTTGCAGCGTGCAACGCACACATCTTCAGGAGGGCAGCCGAGTGGAACGTCCCATCCCACCGCGGTCGCTCCTGCCCTGAAGAACCCACCCTGCAGCAGGCAGCATGTGCCACACGGGTGTCAGGCAGTGCAGTGGCTGGGTGACAGCCAGGTTGCACATTCCCAGCCAAGCACAGACCCCATAACACAAGAAGAGCCGGACAAGGGACTTCCCAAGAGCAGAGAGAGACAGAGGCAGCAGAATGACTTTGCATGAGTTCAGGCTACAGAGATGCCAAACCCACCATGGAGTTGCTGGCAACGACACTGAGGCCCATCTTGGCATAACCTGTGCTTTACACACAGACACCATACAAGCACCCTCTGTAACACAACAAGCCAACTCACTTTCCTGTCCTACCATCCCAGAGCTTTATGGACTTGTCAAAGGAAGCACTAGCTATTAGCCGTGTGTCTGGCGAGAAGAGGACTTGGTTAATCAATGCTTGGTGGCCCGTCATTCTCTCCAGCGGCTTCTTGTCTTCTGCTGGTCTCCAAAGAAACAGCGTGAAATCATCTGAGCCCGAGACGAGCCTTTCTGGTTCCTTGCCCTGAGAAAGGGAGGAAAGAGACAAGTCTTGTACAAGCCAGGTGTGGAGAACTTGGAAGCACACCAGTGTTGGGGTCAACAGCCAACTGTCCATGTTTACTGTTTCCACCAGTAATAGCACTAGAAATGACAGTAGGGACAAAAGGGACTTACCCTGACTTGGTCATACCTCTGCTGTGCTTTGTCCTTCAGTTCTGCCACTGAGAGAGAGGAAGGGAGAGGGGAAGAATGAGAGATATGCAACCCTGAGGTGAAAGGAAGCTTTATAACCCCGTGATGCCAATTCCAATGGGCCAAGCAGATGCCATTTGTGACTGCTCAGCACTTTCTCTTTGCCAAGGGCAATACTGGGAGCAAAAGCCCTTGAAAACAGGGTGGCCTTCCCATCCCCCAGACTGTTTGACCCTGTGCATGGACACAGAAGATGATGGCTGCCAGCATGACCAATGCCAGTGCAGGACCTGCTTCCAGCTCTCAAGATTGCTTTGGCTCATGGCATCATTAAGAAGAGACATCAGGTCTCCTCACTATCCTCCCCACTGCCTCCCCCAGCCTACAACACAGGCGCCGCACTTACAGGAGCCGCTTACATCCTGTGGGTTGATGGTGGCTTCAGCAGGTTCGAAGGCACCAGTGCGGAGAACATAGTCGGTGCTAAGGGCCATGGTGTTCACCCAGTGAGCGTGGCCCTGCAAGGTGCGGCACAGGACCCCCTGGAAACAAAATCACCTGCTTAGAGAGGGGTGGGAAGGACAGCGCCAGATTGCAGGACCCACCAGACTCACTGCACTGCAGGGACCAACCCTAAACTTTCCAAACCCTCTTGCCCAAGAGGCAAGCAGGACCACAGCCAGGCTCAGCAAGGAAGAAATTACACTGCTGAGCATCAGGGACCGCTTTCCCGCAGGACCTTGCAAGGAACCCACCAGCACAGGTCACCCTAGGAATGTTTCCACCTTTTAGCCCCACTATACACTTTTTGGGACGAAAACATTGCACAGCAGCTACCCCTCCCAAACAATGCTAAGCAACAGGCTCTGTAGGATACAGCAGATAGGATACAGCACCCACGCTGCACCTCCATCCTCCAGGGCACACGCTGTGCCACAAGAGCAGACAAAGCTACAACACAGCCCTTCACCAGCAGCCCCAGGGCTGCCCATGCGACTTACATCCTGGGTCCTCCAGACTTTGATGGTCCTGTCCTGGGAGGAAGAGTAGAGCAAGCCGTCACCTCCCCACTTCACACACGTCACTGACTGTGTGTGGCTTGTGAGGATTTTGTCACACCGGCCCATCAGTGTGTCCCAGATGCGGATGCTGCCATCCTTGGAGGCACTTGCCAGGTAGCGGCACTCTGGGTTTCTGGGCAAAAAGAAGATAAAATCCATTTGCACGGTGCACAGAGCTCCTCCACCAACCTCTTCCCCCATCAGTCCCAGAGGATTCAAGGGCGCAGACATCAATAAAAGACAACTTTCTCTTTGGTCTTAAAATCAGAGCACCTGGGCAGGGGCAGAGCGCTGGCCTATGGAGAACAAGATCCCACAAGGTGAGGGAGAGGCAGAAAGATACTTCCCTCCAAACTGACTCCTGGGCTGCACGCTGGAGGCATCAATCCCAGTAAACCTGGCACCTGAGCTCTTGGCAATGACCTTTTTTTCACAGGAGGTAACGTCTACCTGCTGGCTAACAAGGGGCCACAAACCGGCACCTTCCCCAGGCACCAGGTGGGGAGAGCTCTGGGCAGGGGGATCAGTCTGCCTTGCTCCCCTGCCTGTGCCATGCTTTGTCTCTGGCAGGAAACATGCCAGCCTGCGGACACAGAGTGTGAAAGCAGCAACGTCCATCCATGTGACTCAGGGGGGCAAATTTAACACATCTGGAAGCAACTGCCCTCTGTCCTTTGCACAACATCTCTATCACTCAACACGGTTTTAACATCAAAGACAGTGGTCTCTGGCGGCAGCAGCAGTGAGGAAGAGCACAGCCTCTCCTGTTGTGCAGGAACTGAGCAGGGAGCACAGCTGCCTGGAGACAGAGCAGTGGAGGCCTGGCAGGGTCATCTCCCTCCTCTCCATTTCCTCATCCTCTTTTATAATCAGTTTTTGCTAATCCAGTTAATTGTTTGCAAATAGCTGGAGTTTCCTACTGGCAAATTCAATTTGCAGGGCTCTGCTCTGAAGGGCCCTTTTTTCTTTATTTTTCTTTATTTATTTCTATAATGTCTTGGATTACTGGCTACAACTGTCCCCCTCCACCCACCTCTCCCAGACAGAGCTTTAGCTGATGGAAGGGATAAGGGGATTGCACAGTTAACCAGCCCTCATGATAAATCAACAGGATGAGAGAGGCAACCAGGATGCAGGAGAGCAGAATGGGAGCACTCTGCAGACCCTGAGCTCAGGCACCATGAGGGCCAGCTTTCCCGCTCCCAGCTCAGCACTCTGGGGAGAAGCACATCAAATGTTTCTCCAGCATCATGAAAACATCGTTTTCCTCAGGCAGGTATGTCTTTATACAGAGGAAAAGAGGCACAGCCTGGCAGCGACATCCCCAGCGCCCTCACAGGGACCGGGAGCAGCAGCTGGGACTCCTGGCCCTGAGCTGGAAGCCTTTTTCCTGGCTCACCTGGGGGCCGTTCACCTGCAGGCACCCCCTCTGCGCACCGTAACAGGAGAAAGGCAAACAGGAGCAGTGCCCTTCAGGTCAGGCTGCTCTTTTCCATCCGAGTAAAGGGGAAGGGCTGGGCTGGCCCTTCACTTACATGTGGAGCGGCTCCCAGCACAGACACGTGATCCATTTGGAGTGGCCAGAGAGCACCCGGCCGATCTGATTGCCGGTGGCTGGGTCCCAGAGAAATATCTGCCCAAGAGAGGAAGCAAGAGGGTCGCGTCAGGCCACACACATCATATGAATCCCAGGAATGTTCGGGCTTCGTTTAGAAAGGATAGGTGTCCTTGGGGTCGCATTTACATTGGCAGAAGCAGGGAGCAGAAAGGGAGGGGGGAGCAGGAGGGCTGGATGCCTTTCCAGATCCCTGCAGCAATCAGCTGACATCTCGAAGCATGAGACCCGATCGCCCTCCTCTCTTGCCTAAAACGCTGCTGTTACAAAAATATCTGCCTCAACGCAAAACCAACCCAGGTCCCTAAAAAGCCAGCCTGAGCCTTTGACATCCTGTGCCAGAGAGTTAGTGAATGTTTGCAGAGTGCGATGAAAGCCAGAGCGCGCTAAATGCTACTTATTATCGGATTCTGTGGGTGGGACACATGCTGGTTTTCTCTTATTTTTTCACTCTCTACATAAATGTTCACCCAAGGAGCCAAGGCATTAGTCATCCGCTACTTAAGAACCTCGGAGAAACAGGGAAACGGAGGACAAGCAGCTCCCTGGGTTAGATTAAAGCCAAGAACGGCTCCAAACCAGGGCAGAGCCACCCTGGCCCGGCCCGGCCCGTGTCCCTGGGGTTGGTATCAAAGCAGCCCAGAGGACTGGCCACCCAGAATCCGAGTGCAGGACAGCAGCCCCCGGCAGCTCCACGGCTGCTCTCCTTGCTCCCAGACCGCTTGAAGGTCAGATCGAGCGACTGCCCCTCTGCAGCTCAGCGTTACTGACTCGCTTCTAATTGCCTTCGAGTGCTCTTGCTTCCCCAGCCGTTTTTGTGCACTCATTTTGCCCCACAGCCAGGGCAGGGCCTCTCCGCATTCCTGTGAGAGGGAATTTGGCTGCATCTGAGCGGGAGCACTGCGGAACGGGCTGCTGCTGCTGCAGCACTGGGTCATGCGAACGGCAGCCCTGGCTTGGCCGGGCGATACCCCTTCTCGCTCCAGACACCTCCCTCGTCACGGAGCCGTCTGCCAAGGACCACAGCCAAAGCCTGGACTCTTTCCTGCACGGAGGGAAAAGCATCTGCCACAGGACAGCAGGGCCGAGCAGCAAGAGGTTTGCAAAGGCGACAAAGGCAGAGCCCTGCCCGGCTCAGAGTTCAGAGACACCACTCGCAACTACTGCAATGCATCCACACACAAATCTCCTCCAGGGAACAGGAATCTGCTCAGAACCGGATGCATCTCAGAAAAAAACAAGTCTTTGCCCCTAATGCCCCCAAGCCCCTTCATCAGGTTTTGTTGTGGTTCAAACCAGGGCTGCAAAGGGTCTCCACGCTCCCTCAGACCTCACCTGGCCCCACATGGAGGGAGCCAACACATACCTGGCTGTTCTTGCAGCCCGAGGCCAGCTTCTTGCCATCGGGCGACCAGGCGATGCTGAGCACCCAGTGCCGGTGACCTGGCAGAGAGAGCACAAGCGGGTGTGAGCAGAGAGCTGTCACTGTCCCTGGTGTCCCACCACACAGCCACTCTGAGGCAGGACTGGAGATGAGGTGAACCCTCCTGGGCCAGACCCTCGTCTTCCGCTTCATCAGCGAAAGAGAGCTGCTCCCTCCCTGAGCCGCAGTCCCAGCCTACGTGGCTCAGGCAGCAGCCAGGCTCTGCTCTCTTTGTCCCCCGGAGCAGGGAAGGGGTTCCCGAGGGAGGAGGTTCAGGAGGTCCTCTCCTGGGACACCCCCACACCCACCTTTGGCTGTGAACTGCGGCGTCTCTGTGCTGAGGTCCCAGAAGCGGACAGTGGTGTCTCCAGAGCCACTCGCCAGGTACCTGGGAGAGGAGGAAGAGCCTGGCTGAGCACAGGGGGGATGACAGCGGCCACCGCCGAGCCCCCCACCCACAGCCAGACCCTCGTACTTTCCCGTGGGGCTGAAGGCCACGGAGATGACGGCCTCCGTGTGTCCCTCCAGGGAGCTGGTGCAGCGGGTCACCGCCCGCACCCTGAACACCGCCTGCGGCTGGTAGATGATGTCCAGGACCTTCTCCGTCTCCACGCTCTGCCCCACCAGGGTCTTCTCCAGCGACGCCACAATCTCGGCATCGTGGACGAAGAAGGCCAGAGGTACCGGCTCATCCTGGGGGAGAAAGGGCAGGAGGGGCAGTGAGGGGTGGGCTCGGGGGTGCCGGGGGAGCTCGGCAGGGGATGGGGGGGGTGTCTCACCTTCTGCAGGAGGGCGTTACAGACCAGCTGCAGCTTGTCCGGGGTGATGGTGACCGGGACGTCGAAGGGGGAGCCCAGGGACTCCCCCGCCTCATCCCGGAACTGGATCAGGAGCCGCTGCACGTCCTCGTCCGGCGACATGGTCTGCGGGACAACGGGCTCAGGAGCGGGGGCCGCACCAGGGACGGGGGGAGGGACGGAGAACAGCCCTGCAGCCCCCCCACCCAGGCAACAAGACCCGCCTGTGGGAGAAGGAGCCGCTACGGGGGAACGCGGCGTGGACCCCACGGGAGATTTCTCACCCGACCGTGTCCCCACGCGGGACGGGGACAGCAAGAGCCCAAGGGGAACCCTAGCGGGGGACAGGAGGTCCTGGAGCCCTTCGACACCCCCACGCATCGCTCCTCCCCATCCGCCCCCCACGATCCCGATGTGTCGCGGTCCTGGTGTCCCCCATCCGCTCCCAGCCCCAGTCCCCTCCGGCAGCCCCGGCCCCGCTCACCGCGGCCATGTGCCCGCGCGACCCACGTGGGCCGGAAGCGGCCCCTCGGCGGCGGGAGGCGCTCAGCGCCGCGTTGCTGCCCCCTGGCGGCCGGCGGTGGGCACAGCGCCGCGCTCCGGAGGACACGGGTTCGAGGCCGCGGTGGGCGCGTTCCGCCGCAGAGGTGGGAGGGGGCAGTGGGCGCCGGGGCTGCTCCCGGACATTTCCCGCGGTGACCACACTAGTGATTTTTATCATATTTCTAAAATAAAAAGCGGAAAAAAACAGGAAAAATTACCCCAGATATGCTATTCCAATAAAAAACTGAGCCAGGGCTGCAGCCAGCCCTGTGTACAAACCCTCTGGGGTGAAGGGAGAAGCACAGGGGCTGTGAGCATCAGACATCCATAACCCTAGCGATCAACACTCCATCAAATCTAGACACTTCTCCTCTCAGAGAGCAGAGAGAGGTCCCGTGATCAAGGTGGAGCCCTGGCAGGGATTTCTCCCCTCATTTTTTTGATAGATGTTTTTCCTACCAGCCTCCAGGTCTTTGTGTCTGATCAAGATCAGCTGAGGGAAACACAGCCCTGAGCAACACTTGTACCCAAACCTGGGGCCTGTCATCCCCAAAAACCCTCAGCTGGGTCCCTGCCAAGGCAAAACAAATAAGCATTGCACACAGAAGGGGGAAAGCTGAGCTTTCACACACAGAAGAGGACTGAAGTGTATGTACCCCAGGCTGTGTTGAAGAACCAAGCTCTGCCTCTTCTACCTGCCCCAAACACCTTCTTATCTGGTATTTAAATAGAAATGATTCTTATTCTACCACACTGCCATTAACATCACCCATTAAAAGATTAAGCAGCATGTGAAAGAGTACCAAGGACAAACCGTTAAGGGGTTTGTTTCTTCTATAACCCCCCAAGACTCACACTTAAAAAAAAGCCCCATGTAAAGTCAAATCCCATCAAAACAGAAAATTGACACAAATTTTAATATTTATATATTTTAAATCAAAACACAATTAAATATAGTATGTTTTAAGTACATGAATACTTGGGCATGAGAGAAATAAGAGGTGGTACATAGTACCAAAAACCTATACACAGCCTTTTTTGCTTTTTTATAGACAATACAGTGTATCTCTATACAATCGAATATTGCAACAGAATAACACTTGCTAGTCAATCAAGATATTCTGAACATTGGAGACGATTTGAGTTCTTTGCAAAGTGATTTTTTTTTTTTTGTACAAGTTTGAGGAAAATAGCAATCATAAGAGTAAAGTAAAAAAAACCCAAACCAGAAGTGTTGTATACTAAAGATGCAGCGATAACATAATGGTGAGACACTGAGTACTTTTGATACCCTGCAAAAATCAATTCACTGGAAAAAAAAAAAAAAGAGGTGCTGTGTAACACAGTGGCTTTTTTACTTAACCTAAAGGTTTTGCAAGTTGCAATTGTTGACAATATCGGAGGGAAGGCCAGAGGTCATTAAAAATTGTTTTTCTTTGTAAACCAAAGATCTGGAATTAGATACTATGTTGGTTGGAGGACAACAAGCTATGGAGAATGGCAGCAATTACTTTTTTCCTTGCTTATGGGATGGAAAGGAAAGAAAACAGAGGGGTTTAGGAGGGTACCATCTCCTCAAAACGTGGGCTGCATTCGGAGCCGGGCTGGGGAGCAGAGGGTGGCGCGAGGCTTTCGAGTCCGCTCTGTGTTGGAAGCAGGTGAACCAGCTCCACAAGGAAGATTGACACTGTCCAGGCTTCGCTCCTCATCACTCTACGCTGCCTTCCAAGTTAATGTAGTTATGAAGTAAAATACATTTATCTTACAGTTGAATACGCATCTATTTCAAGTAATGAAAAATAAAACTTAGAACTTTTTAGGTCATTCACTGCCAATGAATTCACCGTTTCAGGTTCACTTCTTCAATGGCCAATGTTGGGGACACGCCCCACGGCCTTTTCAATGTGTTTAAAAATTACGAGTAGAACTAGAAACTACAGCAAAACCTTCCCCTCTTGGTTGTGGCTTGTGTCCCATTCCAGATATTTTGCTTAAAAGTTTTGAGACAGGGTCAAGTATTTGTGAAGTTGATCACAGTTTCTCAGTGACACATTTGTAAACTGCGTCTTCATCTCTTTAAAAACCATCATTATTGTGAATGCCACATACAACAGGAAAAAGTGTTTCTTCACGCTCTACAGTGGAGGTACAAGATTGCTTCTTTTTCATTTTTCCTTATAAATGAGGGAGATTTCGGCTGTTGGAGTAACAGTGCTTTGTTTTTATTGGCTGTGTTAAAGAATCCACCAAAAGGGAAAGTTCACTCATTCTTGAAGCAGAAAACGAGATTTCCTGTTCTGGCGTTTCTGAAATCATAGCTGGAAAAGGAAAAACAGGGTTAGAGTTCATTTTACCCTAAAACATACAATGCAAATGCTCAATACAAATACATTTTGTATTTAAAAATGCTGAAGCCTGGTATGCTTATGAGTGGGGGAGAGGAAAAAACCCAAACCAAACCACAAAACACTCAACCTTCCGCTGACTGTAACCATACTTTGCTTAATTGAATCCAGAGCATCTGCAGCCATTTGGTCTTTCTAAATACTGTGCTGAGTAACCTTTTCATCCAGCCAGCCAGGAGTTATATCACTTAACTGCTTGGCTGTAAACGAAATCATTATACAAGTAATTTAAATATAACTGCTCTAGAAAAAAAGGAAAGTCACATATTGAAATTATTGATCCATTTGGGCCTAATCACTGGGCACACATTTACCTTAAAAAATTCTAAAAAGTGCATAGTCAGATGCCTAAAAGCCAGAAGTACCAGAAATTAACTTTGTGAATTATTGTCTTCATTATTTCACAAAATCTGTTGCATCAGAAGTGGGTTTTTTATCCAGAGAACATGTGGACTTGTATAACAACAACATCACTAAACAACAACATACACCACTAACCCACTAGTCCTTGGACACAACTACTGTGTCTTTTCTCAGTGTAGACACAGCACTGTGTATATTAGTGCACCCAACAAGACAACCTTCCAGCTGCAGACCTTTATTGACACCTCAGGCAAATATACCAGCACTCATTAACATGAAACAGCAAGTGTAAACTCAAATAAGAAATTACAGTATTGATTCTGCAACACAAATCACCCTGTTAACTAACAGGGCAGTTTGTAAAGACTCAAAATGAACAAGGACGATTTTACTGCTTGCACAGAACAACTACAGGTAGTATGGAGGCTGAAACACTTCCAACCTTTTTTTCTCCACATGCTGCTACACCAATTTGAACATTTACCAGCGTGGGTTTCAGATGCACCAGGAAGGCAAGAGCTCTGCTCCTCCCACAGCCTGGCTGAAGTCCGATAAAGACACACTGCCTTCCCACCCCCCTACCTTCGTAACCTTCTCCAGAGGCCGTTCACACTGCGCCTGCTGCATAACATCATTGACAATCATCTTTGCTATCTTCCAAGCCATCTCTTCTTGAGCCTGTGTAGAAAAAACATCCAAAATTACAGATAGCTTCAAGTTCTTAAAAACTGAAAATACAGTCCTCTCATTATAATTCACACACTCAACCTCAGAGACGTGATCAACCTTCGCAACTCAGCGACCTGTAGCTAATGTATCCTCCCTTGATGGAAATGCACCTGGTTTCTAAGTATAGAACTAACTTCAATTATCATGAATATTTATTTATGGCTTGATACAATTTCCAAGAGAGTTAGTGAAGATTTTAGACTTATCTGTTGGGGACTTGTCCAATCCCCTTGAAGGGGAAGAAATGCAGCCTGCAATCCATGCACAGCAGTCACTCCACAGTGAAAAACAAAGACCAACAGCACCTTCACTCCTAGTTATAGATACATTTTATAACACCATAATTAGAAAAACCTTGACTGCAAGCACACAGTTAACCATTACGCTAGTTAAACCAGCAAGCACTGGCAAAAATCAAACTCGTTTCAGACATGCATGCAATTAAATTATATTTAGCACACAAAGCCTGACAGTTTTGTGGTGCTTTGAGAGATACCTGGAGAAACAGCCATTAGGAAATTCAACACTTCATTTCCCTAATCTACACTGTAAAGTCAGTCACAAGGACAACATAAAAGAGGACACACCTCATCTGTGTTTCCTTGAACCCACTTCTTCATTGCCTGTGAAAACATGGACCCTAGTGAAGACAAAAAAACAGCAAGAAAGGTGTATTAGCAAACTCTGTGGCCCACCTCTACAAAAGCTAATTCCTTCCATCCTTCTGAAGGGTTCGCGCCGCTGGCGTTAGAGAACAAAGAGTGGCATGAAAGACAAGGGATCACGTGGAGCTACGGTTCATTGGACACTGAGCCTGAACCATTCCTCTTTACCAGAGCTGAAAAGCAGCATTAACAGCAGGTACCAAACTGGGTGGGAAGCGTGTGGAGAGCTGAAGTTCTTTTTCATCTCCAAACCAAATCTTTGAAGGTTTGATCACCAGCTCAGCTGCTCACGGCTTTCATCCCTGCCAGGTTCCATCGACAGCTCCAACTCCCACAGGCTGCTCATACTCCCAGGAGTCCAGCTGGACCAGAAAAGCAGAGTTTGGCTACAAAACTGGGCCAGGGATTGGCTTTGCCTCAGTACAGGACAATCCCCTGTGTATCTTATTTGGCTTAAAACAGATCTGGAAAGAGTCAAGAATCTTGCTTATCTTGACTGCAGTAAGGAAAAGAGCAGTTCTGCAGATGTTTACAGAAATGGAGAGGAAAGAGGAAAAAACCAACCTTTTGATTTTTTGACATCAGGCTCTGGTTCAGATTCTCTGATAAACTGTCCCAGGTCACTGACTCGTCCAAATGTCATCTTCCTGAAGAGAGGAGGAGTAAAAGAACCGCAGAGGTTACCAAGAGAACTTCTGCATTATGGAAAGCTACCAGTCACACAAACATAAAAAGCCTCCACAACTAAGACTCTCCTGTCTCAAGGAACACTGGCATTTCACCAGTTACCACCTCTTCCACCTAAAAATGATACGTTGGAAAAATCTCCTGCTCTTCTCACATATCTGAATTTGAAGCGTATCTTAAAAATTCTTCTAGAAACTAGAAATAGGGAAATGCTTCAATGACTCAATCAGTTAATATCAACAGGCAGCGCTAGCAAGTGCTCTACACTATCATAAAAACACGTCATTAGGGAGAAAACAGTACCCAAAAGGACAGAAGACTGGAATGCATAGAAAAGCAAGGTAGCTATAGAAACTATTTCTGTATGAGATCCACAGAGCAGAAGAGCTTTATAACAAAGAGCAACTTAAGAAACAGAAGAAGAGCTGTGCAATCTGCTGAAGAAATGAAGTACAATCCCTTCTCTGCCATGGGGGTCAGGAGAAATCAGAATTGCACATTACAGTATCAAAGCCTGAGCTTATTCTTTTCTGTTCCAACCCCAAATAGGAACTACGTGGCTGTATTTTGGAGTCAGAGGAATAACCAGGAGAAAAAGAAAAAACAAACTATTTTTCTGGATGCCATTCTGGTCAGAGAAACATTCACTATGACATTGGTGTTAAATCACACTGTCGAAATAGATTTACTTTCAAATATTGACAGGTACTAAGATTGCAACGCCTTGCATTTATATGTACTCTCAATGCAGGAGGGCACAGCAAGAACGGAACAGAGGTGAAACATGTAACTAGAAAGAATGAGATACACCGAATGAACCTTACCCTGCATATGTTCGTTGATATAAAGATTCTGGATCCAGACTTGCAGCATCTACAATTATTGCTTCATCAAAATTTTTCAGGATTTTAACATTAGCCTTTTTGACATTGGACTACAAATAAAAATTCTAAGTATTAGTGCTCAACGCAGACAACTAACGGCTTCTTAACAAAACTGCTACTTTAGTGCTTTTACACTTAGATAAACCTCCACAAAGTCTCTAAGCAAACATAAAAGAATTAGAGAGCATCTACACAGCCATGAATTCCTAACTCAGTATGACATTGTTTTTAAACAGAGGATGATAAAGTTCTATGAAGAGAGCCAAAGACACAAGGTAGAGGTCAGCCTACGTGTGTTTAAGGACTGCTGACTAAGCTTTACCAGCTGAACACACGTGCAATTTATTTGTTTGTGCGTACACAACACTGAACTACCTCAAAAGCTGCAGCAGCTTCATTCATCCCTCTCATGCACTTGGTAAGCAACTCCCAAACACACCATGCTTCCCCCATACACAGAGAACAAACATTTGTCTTTTGGCCTGGAGTATTTATATAAGGGTTATGAAAAAAATCAAGCAAACATTAGAGCTACGGCAGGGAAAGCACAAATGCACAGCAACCTATTAGCATCTTAACACAGAACAGAAAAATCAATGGCAGCTGCCCTGCCGACTCCTTTCCTGCTGCTCTGCATAAGCGCTGTTCTTTATGCAAAAATATGCAGACACCAAGAGATTCTCCTATTCAGACAAGCAGGAATGCACAGCACAAAATGCAGTATTTCATTCCTAAATTGTCCAGTCCAGCCAATTACCAGCAGCTTCTCCTGCTCAGACTGTCAGGCAGTAGGATATTTCAAGATGGTCAGAACACAGATTTTATTCCCCATTTCGCAACTAGGTGGGAATATTCCCTTCTTGCAAATGAGGAGGTTTAAAAATACTACAAGCAGGTAGTACAGCTTCCAAGTTGCTTGAAACACAGAACATCAATAACGTTGTTCTAGATACTGGATGTAAAACCCGGGGTAGCGCTACGGCGTTCAGTAAGAGCAATTCAGCCAGAGCAGTTCGAGCTCAGCTTTTCTGCTCTCAGCTGGGCTTGCGGTTTGCAACCTGACCTGGTTACAGACAAGCTACAATCTGCTTATCCTCTTTTGCTTCACATCTGAATGAAGCAAAGCTAGAGCTTTTGGAACAGACAGCTCTTGGTTAAAAACATCTCTGATGTCACTGGGATGGTTTCAGAGCGTAACGAGCTCCGCTGCCCGTTTCTGAGGCTGGGCCCACCCGGGGACACAGCTCTCAAAGCAGCATCACAAAAAGGCAATAAAAAAAGGAAGATGCTGCCCCACAACCAGGGCACCGTGCAAAGCTAACACACAGTGGATATTTCTCAATGACTTTGGAAGAGTAACAGAGCCAAAGGAGCTCAGTCACATTCACGTTTCTACACAGTACAGCGAAGAAGCAGCCAGATCATGCTTAACGAACTATTAGAACACCTTACCCAGCAATGGACTTTTTTTAATGCCCAGCTTTACATCAAGCTATGTACATGCAAACAAAATGCTGTTATTGCCCCCCGGCTCAGAGCATCTCGGTGGTAATAAAGTGTCAGAGCTCTCTTTTGGAAAGGTCAGAGTCTGGCTATTTTCTATCTGACCAGCATGACTCGCTAGATTGAGGACAATAGCAGGGAGAAATCTGCTGAGATAAACTAATGACCACCACCTGGTCAGATATTAACTGTCACTGCTCTAGGCATGAGTAGAGAGATGCCTTAAACCCCAAAAATGAGCGGACTCTTCAGGACAGAAAATCCAGCACTTTGATAGAACTGAGCACACAAAACTGGCATATTTTTAAGTTATTTCTAGTAAAAAGCATTCTTAAACATTATGGCACTACAAAACAACCTGCAGTGAGCATTAATGGCTTAATAAAAACATAATTTTTATGCAAAAAACTAAAAGCAGTACAAAACTTTGGGTACAGCAAATACAAGACACCATTCCATGCCAATACTGTTGGTTTGAACTTAGCAGAATGGAGATCAAATGTGTCCTAATATAACACAGGCTTTAATGTTAAAGTGCAACGGGAAGCTTCAAATTACAAGATGTTTCCTTACAGTGCAGGAACTTTAACATCAATACAGAAAAGTGACTGCAGCATTTCCTATAACATAATCAAGCCACGACACTCATACCTGGGAGGCAGAGCCATCCGGGGCCCCTATCGAATCACTATCAGGAGAGTTACCGGGGCCGTGAATGCTCAGTGCAATATTCCCTCCTGGAAATTCATCTCCTCGTACTGAATGGATGAGATCATTCAAGTATTTGTAGTAAAGGTTGCTGGACAAGAAACCGGGTAAAAATACCTGAGAGACAGAAGAAGGAATTCTCTATAATCAAGGCTGGTCCACACAATTACTGTACGTCATTTGCAGAAGAGAAAGGACGCACAAACATCTCACTCCTTGTGTAGATGGTACACAAGTGAAAGTGTCCACACAAGGAACTGTTCCACATTAGTGACTGCATTGCTTTAAGATTTTATCCTACTGCAAACCAAACAAAAACAACTGTGTATTAACCAAATCTTCCAGTCACTGGAACTGAAGTTTTCACTTTTTTCTTCCTCTAGAAAAGCCTGACAATCCAATATGCTTACAGTCACTGCACTACACTGCTCAAAAATCACCTGCAGCTCCACAATCAAATTATTAATCTCCAGCATCCAGGCACCCCAGAGTTACACTATGAGCCACAGCACGGGAATTAGACTTGCGAACAACTGCTACTAGCAGGAAGGAAAATTTTCTAAAGATACATAATAAGCTGTTGACAGCAATTCACATGGGAGGAAATTCTGCTACCTCCATTAAAATGCAATAATCACCCAAGACAAACATTTCACAGAGAATTAACAGAAGCCAGCAGGTGGTATCTTTTCAAATCAGGCTGGGGAAAACAGTCTAGCAAATTTTACTAAAGCTGCTGTATTATGCAGGTAACCAGGCAGTCAGTGAAAGAAAAGGATAAAGCAGAGATGCAGGAGGGAACACTTGAAACACTGCACAATCTCCACATCATCTTTACTAACTGTCAAACCCGTTCTGAAGAAGGCATCTCACCGTCTCCATGGTAGTCCACGCCTGCCGTAAGGGAGTAGTGAAACAGTTTGGGAGAGGACCCCCTTCCCTGCAGATGTTGGATTCAATCTCTAACCTCACCGAGTCATCAAACCCAAGAGGGTGCGTGGCTTGAAGGGAGAAGTACCTGCAGCACGGACAGGGGGAGACGACAACACAAAAGGATTTGCAAAACTTTGCAGGTGGTTAATACCAGCCTCTCACCGAAGACCGTTAATCCCGCTGCAGCCACTAGATGGTGCTGGCTTCAAAAACGTACATAAACCCGAGCCTCACTCACTACAGAAAAAAAACCAAAACACAACCCAATTCACAGAAACATTTTTGATAAAGCCTTGCCCTGAGGACACAGATAAAAGAAACAGAGCATCATCATCTGCTGATGAGCAGAATCTCACACACAGCCCTGGAGCAGGGAAGCAGGAATGAAGCAGGAAACACCCCAGGACTCTGAAGCAGCATTTACTCTGCTGATCACATCACTGAAAGCAGAGTTTATGGATGGAGCTGGGGGGTGACTGATGAAAGTCGGAGCGAATTGTTTGCCTCCTCTCCAATTATTATTTCCTACTAGGGTCAAGCTTGTGGCAATGAATCTCACACTTAAGAACAAACTTCTTCTGGAAGCAGTTTTAATATTTGTCTTCCAGTTGTGTTATTGCTAAGGTGAATCACAAAAGAAAAAAGTTACACTAGTGAGAGTGAGAGGAAAGTCTGATATTAAAAGGAATCTGGTCATTTCCTTAAAAAAAAAAAAGAAAATATTTTGAAATACAAAGAACAAGCACCATTTGGCTTTTAGTATGTGTGATAACAGTTCCTACAGCCTATTTTAAGCAGACAACAGTATCTCAACCTTAAGGTTTTTCTACAGCGATGCATCTGCTATCAGGTTTAAATCCTTCTGCATTTTCAAAGGGCAACCAATTGGCTTTGATATCTCATCACCAACCATTAACTCAAGCAACCAAGGCCTGAAATTCTGAATTGTGTTTAAGAACGAAGTCATTATAAGGATTTTCTCCTCATGCATAAAGAAAAATTTTAGAAGTTCTTGTGTGCATATGCATCAAAGGCCACCTTAATAAAACGCATTTCAGCATAACAGCACAAGACTGCACAGTTATGGTTTGAAAATGAAAGTTCCTTTTGCAGAGTGCAAACCAAAACTACAAGCACAAAATTAGAGTTTCAGAAACAAATAATTGTTGAACTCCCTCACTTGTCATATAAAATCATGGCATCATTCTGTGCTTCTTGCCCATCATACTGGCCTTTTTTGGCAGCAAGTTGAGACTGGAAGTTATCTGCTGCCAACCAGAACTGCAATATGTTAACTGCATCCTCCTTCTCCATGTACTGGAAGGGAAATAAAAAAAAAGAGGAGAAATTAAAACAGTTTTAGCAAGAAACTTTTAATAAACAAACCTGCTCCTTACCATTTTTAACAAGAAACACAGTTCATATATTAATGATGCAAAATTTTCACCAGGGCATATAATTGTTTTGAATTTTCAGGTACAGTTTTGCAGACTAAATTAGTTTGTTTACAAAAAACCACCCATGCCATTTCTTTTCTGTACTGATTTTCACACTTAGTTTCCTAGAACTATTTACTAAAGACAGAGGAAACACTATTTTCACGCTATGCTTAGCTTACACTGAACTCAGCATATTGTCTCAGCTTCCCAGTTTGCTGTTTGACACCACACTGGCTCGTCAGACTATCAGGACAAGTATTTTCCTACTAACAGATGATGCCCTCAAGGCACAGGACCCCACAACTGTTAAACCATGCATTTAACCTACCACATTCCAATCTGGTACCCTCCCTACGTAGTGATTATTTGCTATTTGTAAGAACGCTTAAGGCTTTCGAAGTCACTACTTCATTCAGCAAAATTAAGACAACTGTCAAAGCTTCTATAAAGCAAAGAGATGCTTAGAAGCACTCATGAACTGGAGACGACACACAAATACTCATTCTATAATTCAGTGTACAGGTTTGAGCATTTGAAATAGTTCTACCTATGTGTGGGCAGGAAACAGTTTAATGCATTATCTCCCAGAAAAAAAGATACACCTCATCTTTTTTTATTATATTTGAGGTGTCTTTTTAGAGTCATCAGGGCATGAATAGTTTTTCTTCCATTCAATAGAAAGGAATTAAAAATGCAAACGCAAAACCTACCACTCACCTCAGAGAAATAGAACAGGGCTGATTCACAGAAAAGTATGTCAGCCAGATAAACAGTCCCACTGGTCAGCACCTCAATCTGGTATTTACAGAAATGATGACTTCGCAAAAATTCACTAAAGTGCCTGCACACAGATAAACAATTAGTTATTAAGGGTCAACAGCATTCAAGGCGCCCCATGAACCAATCAGTTCTCGCCCCAGAAGTCTCCCACTTTTAGTTGGACAAAAACAAAACAAGCAAGAAACGGTGCAGGTTTACAAGTGACACAAGAAAGACAGAAAGAATGCAATAACAGCACGCACATCCAACTTCAGCAAGCGATCGCCAGAATGCACTTGGAGGAAGAGATCTGAGCAGGTTCAAATACAGAAGACTGCACAGACAAGTGATTACACAGTTAATGCCTCCATGAGCATTTTTAAGGGAACCACCTTTTGCAAAAGAACAATAGAAACAAGAAGCGAAACCATTCAATCAACTTACTCTTGTTCCATTGCATTAAACACTATTGACTGTGCCATAACAAAACAGTTCGGATCCACTTGTCCATCTTCCCCACAAATTTTTGCTGCAAAGAAAGACCAGGTTAATTTTAATGTGCATTTGGCTGATTGATTGAGCTGAAAGACAGGAGTGGTGACTAGTTAATGACAAACTGCAATTCAAATCTACTAGAATCAGCTGGCTCTGACTGTGCAAAAAGACCTTTTGAAGTACCGCAGATAGCTGAATGATAACATTACAGCTAAAATATTGGATTGAGACTCAAATCTGGATTCCCTCCATAACCACCAGGAATTCTTTCACTAATTTAAGCACAGTTTCTGAAAGTTCTGCTGGGGATACAGAACAGCACTACAGAAAGGTCAGATCCACTGATACTTGTAATGTGATCTACTACCATTTTACAACTGACTTTAAAATTCATAAAAATAAAAAGAACTATGAGTGTGTGTGGTATTAAAGATACATTGTTACGGGGAAGAAGGAAGCTCTGAAATGAGCAGGCAGTACACATTCTTACCAACTATGTCATTTCTCATTGCTTCTGTAATAGGGATTGGTTTAGCAGCATCTGGAGAAATATATTTGGTAAAAGTACTAACTGCATCCCGTTCTATACCTACAAGGAAGAAACACAGAATCAAACTTTGATTTCCTTGGCACAGTTCTAAAACGAGGAGAGAATAACAAACATCTGCTCTTCAGAAAAGCAAGTATCTAATTATCAGCAACAAGTTTCCTTCCCGTGAAGCTTCCAGTCCCCTGCTCTGCACTTTGCTACCGACAAGCTACAGTGACTGTTGTCTCCAGCCAGGTCACAATGAGCCCAGCAGGGACTGACCCGTGAGATGAATAAAGCAGCAGCTCTGAATTTCCTACCACCAGGACAGACAGCACCCTCTTCCTCAGCTGCACACCTTAGTCCCAGAAGCAAGTCTTTTCTGGCAAGAACTTCAGTGAAGTTCCCAATTTCTAGGTCTCATGATAGAGAATATAAAACACTTGCATTATAAAGGAATTAAAAGGGAAAAGAAAGAATATCTTTAAATGGTATGCCTGAGAACAAGGTGTATGTCATCTTTCAAGAGTTGGGACACTGCTCTGGAAGAGAGAAAAAAAATTATATTCCAGACTTACAAGATTTCTCAAAAAGGACCTAGTCTTTTAAAATTCTTTTTAGACATCAGAAAGCAGAGGTGCTTTTCATGACTAAAGTATCATTCAATTTGTTTAAGTTACTTTGGGGCTGAGGTTATGTATTGTGGAGGTACATGACAAATAACTACATGAAAAAGACAAACAGCAAGAAAAAGGGATGCAACACAAGGAAACAGTTGGGCAAACAAAAGGAACCAACATGAAGAAAGGAGCGTTTCCTTTTTGTCTGTAGACTTGCACAAACCGGGGAGGACTGAGTAGATGCAAAGCAGAGGAACAGGTCACTGCACACATCGCTTACTACCAAAAGTCGGTATTTTAATTTCATCCTTACTTCCAGTAGCCTCTGAAGAGGTGGATTCCAAATGAGAACAAATCAATTACAAGGGGAGGAACTCTATCAAACAAATCCAAAACCAAAACCAGTCCGTTTCACACAAAAATCTCTACAAGTCTCTTGTAACCATTACTTATGTCATTTTACATGATACAGGATATTTACCTTCTGTGGAAAGTTAATTATCAATTCTCAGCCCCGTCATCCAAATTTGCTGCATTTCTTTTAAGTTGGGGATGGGATGGGTGAGGGAAGAATGGGACATTGCAATGTTCATCTTCATTTCTTAAGATCACACATGTAAGAACAGAAGTAACCTAAGCTTATTAGGGTTCATAATGATTTTGAAGTCTCTTCAGCAGCATATTTATTTTTAAACAACCAGACAATCAAATGATACACAGCTCAAACTGACCATTAGCTTATACACCAAGTTAAAGTTACCGATACACAAAATTTTCTTCCTCCTCACAACACCACAACATCCTTCCTAACAACACGTGAGAAGCGAGGCAGCCCCATTGCACAAAGCGAGCAGCAGCCACTCTGCTCCCTGTCTCCCCACCTTTTCAAAGAAAGGGAACACACAGCACTTACTTTTCATTAGTTTTCCTGACAAGTCTTTTAGTGCAGAGGAAGGGCTGTTTCTATTTGATACTGTAAGCTTGGAAGATTCTTGCTGATCAGCTGGAACAGAATGTGTCCCTGTCTCAGATTTTCTTAGACAAAGAACATGGGTATTATCGCTCTCCTGACCCGAGAGCACATGGTTCTGGCTGTTGCTAGTTCTGTCGTCCTTGTCCGAAGCCACTGGCTTGGTCCTGAGCAGATGGACTGCGCTAGAATCCTCCAGTCTCTCCTCAAGCAACCCAGTTGGAGAAGACGATGCAATTTCCTGCTGTTTTGAGGGCGACACTGGCTCTGCCAATGAACTCTGCTTCACTGTGTTCAGGCTGTGTGCTCGAATACGGGACCATGTTGTGGAGTGGAAGCTTTCGGCCTCTAACCAAAACTTAACCAAGTGTTCCATCCTGCGCAGTTCCATAAACTGGATAAAATAAGGAAGGGCTACATTGTCCTGCAGAACTTGTTCCAGGGTCTTTGAAAGGCTTGATTTGGTCTCTTCTGCCTGATAATCCAGACACGATCTGCCTGAAGAAAAATATCAAGGGAATGACTCCATATTGTACTACAGACATCGGTATTTGATACAAAGACGCCCTGTGATGCAATTGGTGAAGAGATAATTCCAACAGAATGGCGACACACAAAGCAAAGGAACTTCTTTTAACAAACAAATGTACCGTCCCCATTCAAAACTGTTTGAGGGTAACACACATGCTATTATAACACCAGTCCATTTTTTTAATTATCTAAACAACTTGCCTGAAAACCAGAGGATGGTGAGCATATCAGTAATATACATAGATTAAAAAGAAATACTGATGTTATTATAGAGCTGGTGAAGCCTTACCTAAGTCTCCAAAATGAGCAGCTTCCATGTGACTTGGCTGCTTCTTAAGGGCAGCCGTCCGACTGCTTGAAAAAGAGTCCATGTTGGCAGAGATGGCATTAATCGCCACATGGCTTGGTCCTGCAGCCTCCAGCAAGGCATGATTTCTAGTGCTTCTCTGAGGGGAATGTACTGCTATTGGAGCTGGAATCAAGACAGGAATGATTAAGACACAAGGATCCCAAGACATCTTCTAAGCAGTACCCAATGTTAAGCACCCCCAGGATATGCCAGAGTTTGAAAAAGTCAATCTTATTAAAAACCTCATTGTACCACCACGTGTCATCTTCGATCAAGGGTCTGATGAGAGTAAAGACCACAGGAATAAACAAGGATTTATTACGGCAAGAATAAAATCACTTCTGATAGATCAGTGGTACCCACCCACCTACATTCTCCTTACTCAGTAGCTAATCAGAAGACGCCAAGTCTAAGTTCACACGTGAAATATTATTCCTCACTCTTCCTGCTTCCTTGATAACCGCTATCGGAGCAGCTTAATACTTCGTCAACTATTTATCTTAGTTTCAGTGTTCTTGCCAATCCATTTCCACACCTTTTTGAAGGGTAAAACATGTCACAAAATCATGAACTACAAAGCTATCTGTGAGTCTTAACAAGAATACTTTTCAAAACTATTTTCTTTGCCTCTATTTGCTTTTTAGAGGAAAAAAAAAAGCAATAAGGAAATACCTCTGGCAAAACCCAGGTTATAAGCCTTAACCTCCTCTAGCTGTTTCAGAACACGGCTGGCTACCTGAGCCCAGAAAGAACAAAGAAGAACTTCCTCATACAAAACTCTGCCATGAAAAAGCATCAACTAATTGTTAATTAATGACAAAGCTGAAAAAAAAAAAAAAAAACAAAACACCAACAAAACTCGCTCAGAGCAGTTTCAAAAGCTCTCAGGAAATTGCAGTTGAGTAGGATGTCATGCAAGGACATCTTACACCTCTGACTCCTCAAGTGAGTCAGATGACACTATCTCAGCACACCACTTCCTAACACGCTTCATCGAGGCGTCAAGCAACTTGATTTTGATGACTTCCCTGCTGCATAACTTTATTTTTATTCACAATTTTATGACACTATGATGACAGAAGTTGACAGTTTCACACTCGCATGTCATGGTAACAGATACTTCAGGAGCAACGGTACAGAAGGGTTAAAATGTTTAAGCTGTTGCAAAGCGTTTCTCTGGGTGCAGTGTTCGTCACTGCTCATCACCTCTCAAAAAACCTTTGGTGTTCAATACCAGCAATAACGGAGAAAACACATTTTTTCCCCAAGCCAATGGGTGGCAGCCAGTTGCTTGACTGATGACAGCAACCGAGGAAAACTTGCTGGAGGCTACTCCTGCAGAACCGGAGCCACATTCTTCATAACCGTTTAGGCTCTTGTGAATTAGATTCAAATTTAATTTTATACTATGAACATTTGAGGCAAAATTGTTCTACTTAATCTAAGGATCATACACCTGTTCCAAAACTTCCAGGTAGCACTACCTGGCTAACATAACATCATACAGATCATGGAGTAGCTCCTTGCCAAACTGGAAAGATGCCCTCTCTCTGCAGCAGCTCACAGTGTGTAAGACGATAAATTTTCACATTTATTTTTATTTACACAGTCACCACACTGTAGCCTCTTACTGCTAAACTCTTTCAGCTGGTCATGGGAAATTGCAGTTGCACTGAAGTCTCAGGGTGTGCTATTAAAGGGATACAGCTTACTGCTTCCTGTATTTGATTTGAAAGACAGACCACCAAAGCAAAAAAAGCCTTTAATTTTCTCTTGATATCTAGATAACACATTAACAAGTACAGAAACAGGATTTTTTTCTGAGGCTATAAAAGTAACACTTCAGATTCACACAAATTACCTCATCTCCTTTTAGTATTGCAATAAAAACTGACAGGATAAATAATCCTATTTTCTCATGGTTTCTAAACTTCCTTCCCATCAATATTTTTTTCTCTCCTAACAGATTTAGCAGCAAGATTTCTGTATCACATGGAGCAGCATCAAAACAGCTATTCATTCTGACCAAGATTCAGATCTTCAGATCACAAACCGTATCAGTCCAAGTTAAATGAGATGCTGGCAGCCCCTTTGGCAAATTAGACACAGTTAAGCTGCATTTTCAAAACTGGAAAATATGCTACAAGCAAGCAAGGAACTTCAGGAGCAATTTGTTGTAGATAAGGAATAGCCACTATTTGGAAGGTGACTGAAACGTATGATCGCTTTGAATTAAGGCTCATGTCTGACATAATTTAATAACCTTCTGCACTTACAGACTCAGCAAGATGAGTAGGAAAGATTAGTTACTATAAATACTCTGAAACAGAATTAAGTTTGAGGTTTGTTTTGATTTTAATGCATAGGTCACATCTGCGCTCAGTTGCAAGGAAACTATCCCACTGGTTAAAATAAAAATGGCAGATGATATTAGATATCCAAATTTATAGACAAAGTAAATATTGATCTTACTTTTAATTGCTTTCACATCTGTGGTCTTTTCTTGTTCTTTGCCTTTCACTGTAAAACACAAAGGAAAACATTAGTGCTATTTTGGGTGACTAATGGCATTTATCAGAGAAAGGACATACAATTCCCAGCTTCAGCAAGTATCAGAGGCAGATGTAAACTATCATTTTATTAAAACTGATCTCTCTTATTTAAATCTGCACATCTGTAACTGACAGAGGCTTTCAAAGCTTTTGTGTTGTTTCTTTTCAAAACCAAAATCTTACAATCTGTGAATTAAGTTTAATGAAATACAGTAAGTTAACACCAAGAAAGATGCTTGCTGTCCACATGATTAAAGCAAGGCTACATTCAAGGTTACTTTAATAAACAGCATTAACTGGGAAGACTGGGATAGATGGTTTTAAGTGTAGGGCACTGGCAGATACTCTCTATGAACTAAAAATCACAGAGGATCTCCCTTGTATTACAGGAAGAGCAGCGCAATGCACACAGCTGAAGAGATCCACAAAGCCAGAGCCAGCCCATGACTCCTCCATCACAACGGATACCCCAGAAACGTTCTGGAAACACACTGCAAATAGTTAATTCTCTCACAAATAACATTGCTTAACTATCACTGAACCTATGGCAAGCAACTGATGGGAAGATAATAGTTCAAAAAAGTTGTGATGGAAAAGCATTTGGATTTTTTTTCCCCCAATTATTATTTTTTAAAGGAAACTCTTAAAGGAAGTGAATGAGGAGATCTGCTTAAAACAAAAATAAAGAAACCGCAGGAGCACATAAACAGGATGGCACAAGAAACAAATTCAGTGGTGATAGTGAAAACCTTCTCCGGCTGCTCCAGGCTGGGATTGTTACTACAAATAGGTCATCTTTGAACACCAGTTGTGGAGCCCTCCCAACCCTGACTACAAATTATGACCCAGCACAATCCGACATTTACAGCACAAAACACGAGCAGATTTTAAAAAACACCTTCCTATTCTGACCCAAGTATTTTAAATATTTTAAAGGGAAACGTCAATCTCTGCTTACATAATTGTCCTGCCCGGCGGTGGCTGCGGCACTGCCGAGCTCCAGCCGTCCGCGCGAGAACCAAGAAACCTTGCAGGTCTGAGAACTGGCAACTCAGCATTTAAGATTTAAGCCGGCAGCGAGCACAGCCTCTCTCCTGTAGAGAGGTTTAAGCCTCCGTTAAAGGAGCTGGATTCTTTTAAAGCTGAGCTCTTGCAGCTGTGAGCAGTGAGAATAACCACATTTTACATAACTGAGGGTGTGCTGATACACAGGACTGAAAAAAACCTGCTTGTCTGAAGGAACACTGCAGTACAACGGGAATAAAGTAACCCCTATACAGTATTATGAACCTTTATCTTTCCAAAATTATTCCAATAGTTGATTTATCAAACCGATTCCTAACTACTGGCAACGATTCCTGCGTTTCAACAGAAGAGTCCTCCACAAGCCAATTTTCAGTTTAAATACATCTGTTCCTTCTTACCAACTACTCAGTTCCTCTCTAATTACCTACTGACTACTGATAATCAAACTCCCAGTTCACGTCCCTAACCTCCCCATACACAGCCTTCTTTTGCCCCCATCAGCTTCAAGCAGAACAAAAATGAAGCAGTTAAAGCAGAGGAAAAAAGAGAACTCCCATACATGACATGACCAAATTTGCAGACTAAAGTTTCCCTAAAGAAATTTACTTTCACTTCCTTCAAAGAAACGGATGTCACTTGGTGTCTGTGTGAAGCCAGAGAGATAACTGCGGTACGTGATGGCCCAGGACCGAGAGTTGGTGAGAATTCCCAGCAGCAAACCCCATTCACGAAGGGGTAACGCATCAAACCGACGCAGTGTGGCCACGTGGGACTCAAGAATTTTAATTCACACCTTGAAATGCAGAAGAATGAACAAACCTTAACTGTTCACCTGTGTACGTGCACAAAAACCAATCTCTAACTTCAGAGGTCAGCCAGCTGCTGGACTGGGTATGTTTTTTTCCAAGATATCCCTACTGAATGAGCTGCTTTGGCTGCTTTCATTGATAACAATTTCACAATCTGCCTTCAAGCACTGGGCTGCGAGCTCAACTGCTATAGTTCAAATTTTCAACCTATCATCCACCCTCAGCTTTCTAAACCTTTTTTTAAGGCCTGTGCTAACAAACCATTTCACTATTGGCTTTAATTTTTCTACATGGTAGTTTTGTGATCCTTGCCTTGATTTAATTTTTGAAAAGCTTCATTTTTATCCAGTGCAATATCCTCTTAAACAACACAAACTCAACCCGAGAACACCGACGTAGTTTTGGACTCCATGTGTCTAGTCTACAGAGTTTTATCATAAGCCTTAATGTATTGCTTCTCTCCCAGCTGCAGTTTAAGATCTTCTCTAAAAGACAGTATCTAAAATGGAGATCATACAAAACAATATTGGTTTATGTACAACCCAGATGAAAGCTTTTGTCTCTCCTCTCCTTACCGGCACCTCTCTTGGGCATTTAGTTCTGACTGTGCCTCTCTGACCAAAGATCCTTTAATCAAAGTAACACAAACAGATACTCAACTAGACGTTTCATTACTTTCTCCCTGAGAAAATTTTTGCCAAAGCCTACACTGTTCCTACAATTATGCATCAGGATGGAACATCAGCTCCACAATTCTCTCCGTCCACAAAGCATCAGAAGCTGGTTTTGAGTGTTTTATAAGCAGTATGAGTTTTATTCTGCAGCTCAACATTAGTATGTAAACACCCCAAAAAGGATTATGGCACTTGCAAAACCTTCAGTGGACTTCAAGGATCTTCAGAACTACTGATACGAACAGAAGTTTAAACTCATTTCTTCCAGGATTGCTGCGCTAACCTCTACAAAGAATGAAATTTTTGTTGCTGCTACTTTGGCTGAGCAAGTTTACATCGGGATGTGTCAGCCAAGAGCAAAGACACTGTCTCAGGTAATATGTTCTTTCCTTCTAACCTACAGCCTTGCCTCCCAAGGGATACATTTTTGGCTTCAGTAACTGAGAAATGCTTTAGGAGAGCATTTGTCGTGGCCGCTGCTGGAAGAGCAATGGTCGTAATGCTTGAACAACAGCATTACGAGATACCAGAACGACTTTCCCAAGAGGGCCTGCCTAAAAGGTGCCACTTTCAACAAAAACCACTCAAACCACATACTGTGCAGATTGAAAGTGCACCACACCACATTTCATCACGAGCTGTAGCACAAGGGCTTTCAAAATGTTTCACTCTCAAAGAACATTTAAACTACATCCATTTGTGCTGCAGAAATATTCTAAATATTTCAGGAGTCTCAGATTTTAAATCTTAGCTCGTGTTCCAGAACATCAACAAACATATTAGAAAAATAAACTGTCAATGACTCCTTTGGCTTTTATGAAGAACTCAGCGCGATGAGGTCCCTTTCTCAATTAGGGTCTTTAGCTACTGTTTATTATATGTTTATGAAACCATTGATTGCGAAAAAAAAAATACCTGCAAACAGTGAGAGAGGCTCAAAAATTGCAGGAGGTGTGAGACATTTTATCCCAGCCCAGCGAACTGCACGACTTCCCCGTTTCAGCACCGCAAGGCTCTGCCGTGCAGAAGAAGGGCAAAGCCGCTGCAGCCGCTCCCCAAGCGGCCCCGGGAAGGAAGCGGCTGCCCGGGGCCGCTGCCAGAGCCCCGACAGGCAGGCAGACCGCGGCCGACACCCCGAGGCCCCGCCGCGGCCATCCCCGCACAGCCCGGCTCCCCGCTCCCGACCTCCTCCCCGAACCCTAAGGGAGGAAAAGGGCCCTGGAGGCGCCGGGACTGACCGTGGTTTGCGGAGAGCTCGCTCCTCAGGGGCCGAGCTTCCTCTCGGGGCCCGGTCGCCGTCCCCGGAGAGGCAGGGCCGGGGCCCAGCAGCCGTGCGGGAGACGAAGGCGGTAGCCGCGCCTCAGCCCCGGGCCTCCCACCCGCCGCCCCCCTACCTTTCCGCCTGAAGAAGGACATGGTGCCGGGGAGGGGGCGAGGCGGCCGCTGGGGAGGGGGGGAAGAAGGGGAGGGAAGGGGCGAGGGCAGCGAACCGGGCTCCCTATGAATGAGACTCCTTCCTCCGCCCGCCGCCGCCTCTCCCTCCGCCTCTTCCTCCCGCGGAGGCGCCAGCGGCCGCCATGTTGTCAACAACTGCCCCGCTCCCTCTTCCGGGCGGCCGCCGGCGCGCCGAGCATGACGGGATGCGGCCGCGGCCCCCGCCTCACTCAACATGGCCGCCCGGGCAGACCAGCCAATCCGCGCGTAGAGGCGGCCATCTTGGATGAGGGCAAGAAGCTCACGGGGATCCGCGGCCGGGGGGGCGGCCATCTTTGATCAAGGGCAGTGGCGCCGGGCGGAGTGAGGCACCGTCGGCCATCTTGGCTGAGGGCAGGAGGGCCTGGAGATGGTGTTTTGGGGAGGCTCCGGGGCAATTTGGGCACATCCCGCGGGCCGAGGGTGACAGCCTGTCCTCAAGGGCAGGGGGGAGTGGCATGGCAGGGCCGGCGAGAGCCGGAGTGATGTGCAAAGCCACCTTGGAGAACTCGGAGACATGGGCCCAAAATGTCCTCTTTGGCCCCAGGGGCTGGGACAGAGGAGAGGTGACAGCCTGACAGACCCCACATCTGAGCACTGCCGTGGTGTGTGTGGACTTTGCCGTCCCAATGGAGGCAGCCACAAGCCGCGGGTCCTTGTCCCTGCAGGCAAAAGCCACCCCCTCGCGCGTGGGGTATGGGGTGGCACTGGGGGGTGCATCCCTGTGGTGCCAGAGACGTGGCGGGGCTTCCTGCATCCCCGTCACTCCATCGCAACCGCCCGGCCACCGGCGCGGTGTAACCAGAAAACCCTGCCCGGCAGCCCGGGGCTGGGCAGGATGTGGGGACGCTGCGGGGGTGCTGGGAAGCCGACTGCCTGATAAGTCAGTTCCGTCTGCGTCCCCAGTCCTGCCACAAGAACCCTCTTAATTATCCTCCTGAGGCAAATCTCCTCTTTTCTCAGCTACAAAGGACGTCTGTAGTTATAACACT
>JAOXNO010000007.1:7298343-7308864 GCA_028565335.1 Limnodromus scolopaceus
GCTTCGCTTCTCCAGCACTGCTGCTGCCCTGCAGATAGATACCAGTCTGAGTATTTGCACTGATCCTTTCCAGCCCTCTTTATTTGGCCTCCAACAGGTGGTGGCAGCTGCTCCTCCCCTACCAGGACCCTGGCCAGGGGCATCTTGAGCCATGCAGCTGCCAACATCTGCATCAGCTTCCCTGCATCAGCCCCTGGTGTGGCCTCCCGGGTCCTAGCCAGCAATACTGCAAATCCCACACCCCAGGTTCCCACTCAGCACCTCCACCCAGCACTGATTTATTTATTTTTTTAAGAAGGTTAAAACCTCTGGTGTCCATTTGGTTTCTGCCTCTCCAGGCATAGCACTATCCAGTTTAACCCCAAAACGTCTTCCCTAAATGAACATTTAATCGCATAGAGCTCTGATGGGAAAGAACTCCATGTAAAAAAAAGAAAATGGTTTGATTAATTTTGCCCCCTCTTCCCTTGCAGTTGCTTTTACAGCCAGTTTTCCCCCAGCTTGTTCAGGGTTTCTCAGACCTTTTCTGCCTCAACAGACAACCCCAGAAAGCCAGATGTGCTGTGACCTCCACTCTTTCTTTTTGTCACTTAGCCCATGGCTTTATTTTTAATAAATTTAATTATTTAGGGTATTTATTTTCAGCCCCCATTTACAAAGATGTCTAAGCATTTGAGCAGGGCTGAAATACCCAAGCAGTCTGTAACCTTGCCTTCAGCCTGCTGCTCTGGGTACCATGGTGCCATCCGGGATGGCAGCTCTCAGGGGCGGTCAAGTTGCAATTAATAAATTGCATTAATAAATTAAAGTGTGGCATGTTGTGACTCAGTGCACAGGATGTGATGGCAGCAGCTTTGTCAAGTCAGTTAATCTCTGCAAAGTCAAACATCAGGTACCATTTCTTACCACCAACTCATTGGACTGGACATTTTTTATCTCCCTTTGCCCTTTTCTCTTTAAACTGTGAAGATCATGGATGCTGGTTTCAGAAGATGGGTTAACTATTTTTTTTAAATATTCATTAGGGATATTAAGGGATTCCTCCCAGGATGGTCATTATGTGACATTTTAATTTGGGGGTTTGTTTTGGTGAATGAAGCAGCATCTTCAGCAGATTTATTGCTTAGTGAATGGCATAGCCATGGTGCGTGTCAGACCTGTAAAATATTAAAATAATGGGTAGGGGATTGTTGTTAATCGGAATTTATTACGCTACATAAAGACATATTTACAGTCCCACCAGGGGACTATTAATTTGTTTGGGGATAAACAATTAATCTCCCTGGGAGTGGGAGCAGAAAATCTGACACGGTTTTATGTCATTTCCCAGCGTGGCAGAGGCAGGATGGCTCACAGCCCTGGGCTCTGGGCGGTCTCCCCTCGCATGGACACGGGTCTGCGATGCCTGGGGAGAGGCAGCCCACCGGGCAGCGAGGTCCTGCTTCTCCCTGGCTGCTTTTGCAGTGGGAGCTGTGCTCTCTGCTGTGATGAATGGGCTTTTTCCTGCCCCCGCCTGAGCTGGGCTCTCACAGATGGCCTCGATGCATCCCGATTGTTTTCCCCCCGTCTATTTTTGGGTTTCAGCCTTTGCATCCTGTTTCCTGCATCCTCTCCTTTCCGCTCAAGATGCAACAGGCACAAACAGGGAGGAGAGAAGGAGGTGCTATGCAGTTGGAAGGAGCGGGTTTTTAGCTGCTACTGTTTGGTACCTTTGCTCCATGGACTTCTTCAAACTTAAGGCTCATTATTTTTCTTTGGTAGCAGCTGTTTGATCTGCAGGTGCGACTCCAGTACAGGGCAGGAGCACTTGGAAAAATTCCCAGCCAAGGCCCTGGAAAGGTTATGACAAAAGCAAAATTTTTGGTTTACAAGAGTGGCTGTTCAGTGACTCAGCATCCCTCACCCACGCGGCAAAACCCAAACCTCACCATTTACCCATGGCTCTCACCCACACGAATTTTAACACATTTCTTCAAAATGAGACCTTAGTTCCCTCTGCCAAGCCCTGTTTGGATTTGGTCTTTTTTTGGCCTCCCCCGTGTGCTTCAGGGTGCTGCCAGTCCCACGACCCCACAGTCTTGCTGCTGCCTGTATGAACCCTGATGGGAGGACCTGAACCAGACCCAGATTTTCCTTCAGTGTAATGCTCACCTGCACCCATCCTGTTTGTGCCTTTTTTCTTGGCACTATGTCCTGAAAAACATCTTTACACCTTTCCTGAGGGATTGGCAGTTTGAGTGGCTCACAGGTTGTTTCCAGCAGGAGCTGCAAGTTTTTAGGGGATTTTGCTACCATAATTAAGAAGAACCTAGATCATTAAAAATAATATGCTTTACACAAGAGAGGAACAAGCCTGCTCCACAAGACCCCTTTCTGCTGAAAAATTCATTGCTCTAAATAATTAATGGTGCTCGCAAAGGAGGATGGTTTAGCACGTTGCTGGGTGGAAGGTGAAATTCAGATGTTGGGCAGAGTAATCCTTTGGGTTTTTTTTTTAATGTGTCCGTATTTCCTCGCTGTGCTGCTGCCCTGGGAGCGGTCAGGATCAGGGCTGTGGCTCCTCACCCTGCAGGGCCCTGCACCGGGAGGGTGTCTGCGCGATGGGGTCCCCCATCTCACCCCAAATATCATGGATCTCTCCTGGGGTATGGATGGGACAGGGGGCTGGTCCCTGCTAGGGGCGTCCCAACCTCATCTCTTTTGCCCTGAAGAAGCACTTTGGGTCTCGGTGGCTTGGAAGGCATCAGAGAGGAGCAGACAGCCCTGCTGCCACAGTCCCTGCTGAAACAACTTCTCTGTTTCTCTCGGTAGCTGTTTGCACAGCCGTGCCTTTACATTGTATGTCAGGAATTAATTTATTGCCGGGACAGCATTTGCATTGCTGGTGCGGTGTATAAATAGGCTATAAATAAGATGCTGATTTCTAAGCACTGCACAGCACTGGGGGAAGCGCTCACACTGGGATGTCGGGGCACTGTCTGTGCTGCCCTGGCCCATCCCTTGCCAGCACCCACCTCTCCCTTTTTGGAGTGGTGGCAGCACCCCGGCAGGACCCTGCAAGCAGCGGCTCTGCCACCACAGCACCAGCCAGCCCAGCTGCTAAAAACCAGCTCAGCAGTAAATAAGGCAGGTAGTTGTGGGGCAGTATCAGACCTGTGGGGCAGCATCGCTCATGCTGGAGTGGTTTTTTAGCTGCTTGGACCCCCCATAGCCATCAGAGCGTAAACTCAATTCCTCTTCTCCTGCTCAGCCAGCCTGTGGTTCCTGCAGCATAACCTGGATTTAGCAGATTATTTACTCCTGATTTGTAACTCTTTGGTGAGGGGGAGCAAATGGAAACATGTATTGGGTTTGTTCCTATAGTAACCGTGGTTAAAAAAAAAGCTCAAATATAGGGGGAAAAGTAAAAAAGGAAAAATGTGCATTTCTAACCAGAACGTCTCAGCAGGGCGAGAGGGCTGGACAGAAGTGGGTAGAGGTGAGACCTGAACCCCTTATGACAGCTCCTGCACAGGTTATTAGGAAAATGGGGCCAAGACCTGTCTTGCAGCTCTACTGCTTTAGGGAGCCAAGACGCTGACATTACTGCAGGGTGATTCACCAAAGCCAGGAGCGTTTTGTAGAATTTGCCGTGGAATGCTGTGAAATGACAGGACTTGACGTGGCTGCTGCAATGCTGGGACTGAGGTGTCCTCGCGCTGTTTGAAGGCTGCCACAAGCTGGGTGCTGGAGGAGGAGGCACCCATCGTGGGTTTCCTTCACTGCCCAGGTCACGCCATGCCCCTGGCTGGGCTGGCACGTGTTCCTGCCAGTACAGGGACCACCTTGCTGCCAGTGCCATCCCATTGGCAGAGGTGGGAATACTACCTGCAACAGGGATAGAAACAACAACAATGCAGCAGTTGGGTGTACACGGGTGAGCTGTTCTGCCAGAAAATAGCGCTTTTCCCAGTTTTAGATGCTGATGCAGTTTGAGTCTTACGGCCAGAATATTAAACAGCAAAACTGCTTCCACCCTGGCCAGGGATGAAGGGGGACAGGCTGGTCCCCTTTCACTGCTCCACCTCACTGTGCCAGCCCCTGGGAAAAACACTCCCCACCGGGTACTCCCATAGCCACCAGCATCCCAAAGCATCATCCCACAGTGTGAGCTGGGTTTGAGTAACAGCCACAAACAACCCAGTTTTGTTGCAAAAGAGGCTAAATCAAAGACACGGCTGCCGCAGGGAAAGGCCAGTGGAGATGCTGGAGGCGGGCAGGGTGATGGGGTGGCTGCAATGAAACCTTTGCAGCAGCAGGTTTCCCACCATGGAGCATCGTTGGCGAAATACCTTCTAATTGTGAAGCTTGGAGGGGCGGGCACTGTCACAAGATATGATTCAGCTCTCGGTGGAGGCACTGACATGTGTCACAGGCATCTAATGGCACTTCTATTAGTGACATAGCCCTTCATGACATAATACGTTTGCGATTATCCCCATAGCCTAAATTCTAATAACCCCTGGGACCAGGTGACAGGCGAACTGTGGGCTCAAGACTTACCAGTGAATTTAAGCAGCCAAAGGTGGAAGGGAAGGAGTGGGAGAAGCTGCCCATGATGGGGCCCCACTTCTCACTTCAAGAGGGAGAATTCGTGGGGATCTGTTGCAGGGACGGTGGTGGGGAACCACTTCGCTGACAACCTTGTGTGTCCTTTCAGACGAGCGCCGTACTGTGTGCGGGTGGCTGTGTCCTGCTGGCCGTCAGCTCACTGCTGAGCATCGTTGCTGTCCTACTGCCCAGCGGAGTCTGCGAGAGGCGAGTCTGCACCCTGGCTGGCTACATGCAGACAGCAGCAGGCAAGTGATGGGGACTTTGCTCTTTGGGTGGAAAGATGGGGTTTCCCTGGGGTGCTGCCTGGACATTCACAGCATCCTGGATCTCAGCAGCAAGAGGAGGTTGCAAACACTAACCAGCACTGGAAGAAAAGCAAGCAGCACTTCGTTTAAGCAATTGCCTCCTGCATCCACCCTTAGAAAATCTATTGAAAATCTCCTCTGCCCAAACACACAAGTCTGTGGCAGACAGCCTGGGCTGCAGGTCCCGCTCACTGCTCCCTGCTCAAACTCTTGTGCAGGGCAGGGGCTGCAGTGAGCAGTGGAGAGCTTGCAGTTAAGCCTCTGGAGGGGTTTCTCTCTCTGAGCTTTACACCCAAGACCCAACCTGTCCTGCATCTATCCCTGGCAGCCATCTGGATGCTGCATTTGCTTATATTTCCATTGCAATTGCTTATACTTCTGCCTTGGAGAAGTGCTAATGCAGAGGGGAGAAGGCAGGCAGCTGAGGAAGGTCCATCCCTGTTGAGGGACCAACCCCACCTGAGACCAGTCTCCACTGCAGGGAGCTGTATCTCTGGCAGCTGAAGTGTTGGACCAAACAACCCCAACTGGACACGAGCCACAGCAGGAGATTAAACTGCCCATTTGTGTCTGTGCCCAAGAATAAACTCCTTTCCTTGGAGAAATCCTCAGGGCCAGCCAGGCTCCATTATCTGCCTGGCAGCATTCAAGCGGCTTTTGGGGGAAATCCTGTTACGTGCTTTCCTCGCCAGGGCTCATCCCGCGGGAGCTGATTTGGGAACAGATGGAGGGGCCTGGCCCATTAGCCATGGCTGCTCCAGCTCAGCTGGGCTGTGGGTCCATGGAGGCAGCTGCTTGTGCCTGTGCCCCATTGCTAGTGACTGATGCATCCCTTGGATGCCACAGTTTGGGGATTCCAGTCACTCATCTACATTGGCTGCAGGGCAGAGGATGGAGGAGCCCCGTGCCAGCCTGTCTTAGCCCCAGTCTGGGGATGGCATGGGTCACTGGGAGGTGGCTCAGGGTGGCCTCCTGTGCAGGAGAGAAGTGGTTTGGAAAGGGATAACCCTGCATTACCTTTGCTTAAGGCAGTGGCACATCCCTACGGCGTCTGGCTCTGCAACAAGAGACAAGCGGGTGCAAAGCAAGGGATTAGGAAGAGTCCCTGGAAAGGAAACGGGCTGTGGCAGATAAATACAAATGAGGCGCTCTGAGGGGTTTTGGTAATATTGAACAGGCTGTAAATAAACTGTAGGCTCTAAGCATTATTGACAAATGAAAATTTACTGGGTACGTTCGAGCAAGCTAATGGGTTGCTTTAAACCCTGACGATGCCTTGCTAAGCATTTTGTATTGCGCTTTTTAATTTTGGTTTGCTGTGGATTAATTCCTGTTCAGAGCCAGGCAGCCCTGAGTCAACAGAATTAAATGGTTTAATGTATTTGGATTCAGAAATTCTGTCCCCCTCGCTCCCTCCTAATTTTTCTCCCTGTTCACCCCCCCCACCAGAGGAAGCTCTTCATTAGAAATCAGCTGCAGCCCAGCAAGCAGCTGGGTGACAGCAAAGCTCCTCCCCAAAAATCACATTATCTCAGAGAGAAAAGTAGGATTTTTAGGGTAGATGAATTTATATGGAAGAGAAGGAAAGCTGAGCAAGCCCAGGAGGCTTAGTAGAGCAGCTTTCTGATGGGGGGGCAAAGGGGGGAGCAGCTCTGCCAGAAGAACCCCTATAAAACTATCATGAGATGCTGGCAAAGCAGCAGGAGGGGGCCATGATTCTCCCACACCCCAGGTTTTTCTGACGCACAGCAGATCCCACAGACACCTTCCCTTTCCCCGTCCTGACATTTTCGCCCCAAAATCCAAATTTTGCTCCCATTTTCCCATCCTACAAAAAAAACCAACCTTGAGGTATTTTACAGAGCACCAAAGGCATGACTAAATAAGCTTAATACTATAAAACATTGAATTAGGCAATCTAATTTCCCAATAAAGGGCCAGGTGCATGAAACACCATAAAGTGCATGAGCAGAGGCACCAGCAGAGCCAGAATCAGTCCCCACAGGCTTGGTGCCATATCAGACAGATGCCCTGAGCTACAGTCACATAAATTCAGGTGCAGAGGCCAAGCTGAACCAAACAAGAGCCAGTCCTGAGAGCAGCCCCACAGCAAGGGGCAGTCAGGCTCACCCTATGTCTTTTAACACTTTCCTGCTGTTTTTTCAAGATCCAAGTTGTGTCTTTTCTACAGGAAAGATAGAAATCTCATGCAGATAGAGCAGAGCGTTAATTGCAGATGCAGACATGCTCTCAGGGTTCAGAGCTGGGCTAATTGCCACCATACATTGAACACATGAATCCTGATGGCTGGCATCCACCCCTTAAAAAAACCCCCAAACACATCCACACAAATAACAAGAGGATGATCCCTAATGAAAGAGGAAATGAGCAGCAGAACAACAGGGAGAGGGGGAAGGATAAAACACAGAACATTTGCTCAGCTCTCATACCCTACAAGCAAAGTCAAAGCCGCCCCTGAGAGATTAGAGATGGGGCTTACCCCCTAAGCATGGTGCCAGCTCACTAAAACTAAATCTCTGCTGTGATACCTCCTTCCAAACCTGCCCAGCAGCATCTCTAGAGAACCTGGGGTAGCTGAGCTGGCCCCATTTATGTGTGGGTCAGTGGGGCGGCCCCAGCCCCCAGCTGCATCCCATCACTGCTGATGGAGAGGGACCCTGGGGCAGGGAGTGCAAGTGGGTGCACAGCTGAAATCATGCCACAGTCATTTTTCAGCAAAAGTCTCTTTGCTGGCATTTTAAAAACATGAGTTAATTCCAGGGAGAAATGTCTCCTGCAGAACAGGGCTGTAAGGGGAAGGCAGGGGATGTTCTCCAGGGCCGGTTGTGCCTGTACAACCTCTCTGGTGGCTTCTTGCTGTGCCAGGGAGGCTTGAGGTTTATAGCTGGACATTACAGTTTATCTCTCCAAAGCTCTCAGACCAGTTTTCAAGTGATTGCCAATGGCAAAGTTGCAGGAAGGAGCACAGGACCATCACAGTGTCTCAGGCACTGGATTCACCCATGGGCACCCATCAGTGATGCCCCAGGGAACACCAGCAGGGCTGTCACAGGCAGCCCACGCAGTCCCCAGAAGCGTCACTGCATTAGAGGAGTGTCCCAAAGGCCAAGGGGTGCCGAGAGCCGAAGCAGCCTCTGCCAGGTTTCCAGCATGGCCCAGGAGCATCAGTGCTCCCATGGGAATGGCCTTTCCAGGGGAGTGAGGCTTGCTACTGATGGAAACTGAGATTTGAGCTGGGGCCGAGTAAACCCCACCAAACAGCAAATCCAGGCAGCTTTCTGCTTTTGGGTCTTGTGGGACTAAGGGAAGGATTATGGGTCTGCTGTAGGATTAAGCTGCTGGCAACTGGGCTCTGGCACCAAAGCGGATTGCATCTGCTGCTTAGGAAGAGCAACAAGTCTTTCTAGGTGGGCAGCAGGGACCCACAGCCTCCCTCCACAGCTCCTTTGGCTACTCTAAAAGCCTCAATAAAAAACAGGATTGTGTTGCTTTATAGAAGCTTTTCACCATACGCTTTTCAGGCACAGGGCTCTTGCTTTGCTGGTGAGTGGTGGCCAATCCATTGGTGGTTAGTAAGTGGCTGCACCCACAGCTGCCCCACAGCAGCTGATCCTTTCCCTGGTCCCCAAGATGTGCCTCCAAAGCAGCCCAACAGGAGGAGGCTGCAGAGCTTTGCACCTCGGTGAGGGCACAGGCACAGTCAAGCGTGAGTGAAGCCTTCGGGGAGAGCTTTGCTTTCACCCCACGCTGCTCTCTGTCTGATCCCACCACCATCAACTCACTGCTCAGACACAGTGCTGAGGGCAAATGATCTTGACCTGCCTGTGCCTTTCTAAGGCTCTTTTGGTTTCAAAGAGCAATTTCCCAGTATCGCTACGACAGAATCAGAACAGTCATAAGGCTCCAGCAAGACAGGCAGAAACACCTCATTACACAATTCCCTTACTTAGTCGCACTTTAATCCTGTTTTATGGTAGTCCCAAGAGCTTCTTCCTGCAAAATTTGATTGCATTCTGCAGCCAAGATCACTCTTGCTGGCAGAAGCACAGTGGCATTACAGAGATGGACTCAGCTTTTGGTTAGTTAAGCAGCAAAGCAAAATGCAGGAGACCCTGTGCTTTTTGAAGTAGCCTGTGATTACTTAAGACAGTGATCATCAGCGAGAATCTTTTAAATTAATTGCATCCCAAGGACTACAAATGGACCCATATTAAAATGGACCATACCATTCCCAAGGGAGTGCTGTGGGATGGGTAGGTTTGCCCCAGCCTTGGGATGCAGGCACATGCTGGGGGACATGGCCGGCCCCTGGCCAGGAGGCTGTCCCACTGCCTGTGTCACAGTGTTATTTAGGAAGGCAGCGTGTGGTCACTGCCCCCGTTGTGCCTCCCATCCCACCCTTCATCTCAGCCCACCTTTGGGATCGATGGTGTCCTGCTTTTTCCCAGCTTTGCAGTCTCTGAATGGCAAACAGCACCGTCATCCACGTCCGTATTGATTCCTCAGACTCATATCGATCAGCCCCGTGACATATAGGTAATCTGTAATTAGTAACTTAGATAAAAATAGCACCGCAATGGTGTACAACCAAGCTGCGTGGGTCATGCTGGGAGCAAATAGAGGGGTCGTAGCTGTCTGGTAATTGCTGACCTGTTATTAAAAATACTGGGAAAGTCTCCCCTGCCTGCAAGGAGGTTTTGCACTTCTGCCTGACGGGGTCTCTGATGACCAGGCACCAGTGGAGCTGTTGCCATGATTCAGGAAAGAGCTGCTCCTCTTGCATCCCTGTGTTTTGCTCTGTAGCTCAAGTGTGGCATTTTTAGGGCCAAAAGAGGCTGTGAGCTGGCAGAGTGTTGCATCCATCAGTGCGCATGGCCAGTCTGCACCCGCAGCAGTTGCCTATGAGGTCTTGGATCCTTCCATCTTGCCCCTCGCCAAGAAATCACGATTGAAATAGTGGCCTAGGGAAGGCACTCTGCCAAATATCACCTTGCAACATACTAAAGGACTTGTGGCACCAGCAGCTGTTGAGGATTCTGGAGAGCAATGTTTGAGGACATTGCAGGGGCCACCGGACAGTGGGGACATGCTCACTGCTTATGGGGTGCAGGCAGCGTCACAGCATGGCCCCTGCAGCACCTCTTTGAGGAGACATCAAGGGAGCAGACATGAGCCCCAAGGCAGGGGACAGTTTGGGGCTGGGTGGCTAACGCTGTGATCAACACTAAAAATCTTCAGGGCTGGCTGAGGAGACAAGGGTCTGAGCCGGTCCCAGACGGTGCAGCCTTTCCCACCCCCTCCCACACAGCCAGTTTCCTGATGGGTGTTTTTGTGGCCACAGCAGCCAGGAACCTCGTCCTGTTGACGCCGAGGATTGTTTGTCAGAAGACAGCCTTGAGATTTGGAAGAGGAACTTGGCAGCAGATGCAGGGTGGGGAGCAGTGCCCTGTTGTCCAGGCATTGATTTGATTTAAAATCACCCAAAGCTTTCCCCAAAGCATCCCCATCCCTGTTTTAAAAATAGCATCTTGGCTTTTATCGCAGAGCCCATGTGGTCCCTCTTCTTGTGGGGCTTGAAAAATGTGCTCAGACCTGAGTGCAA
>JAOXNO010000007.1:7316175-7354246 GCA_028565335.1 Limnodromus scolopaceus
AGCCTTTAGGGCTTGCTGGGAAGGTCATCTGTGAGCAAGGCTAATTATTTCAAGCAAAGCAGCAGGCTAATGCCACTAACCCGCTCCCAGGAGCTGAGCTCTGCCCTGTGCTTTGGCTGTGTAGCTGCGCCTGAGCTGCAGGGAATTACGGATGCACAGAAGTATATGTTAAACCCACAGATATAAGCAGATCCTACTGGCATGTACATTGAGCACAGAGAAGGAAACGCACATTTTTCATAGCTGATTCATTCAATTGTCATGAAAGCACTGTTCAAGCCAAAAGGTAGGATCTCTTCTTTCAGCCATTTAATTTTCTTTAATCTGCTCTTGACATTTATTGAAAGAAGTGTTTTACACACATCAAAGCCAAAGATTTCAAAACATCACATGAAAAAAAATTAAGGTCAGTCCAAGGGAAGATATGGTAGTAAACATGAGATGAAAGACTCTAATTTCTACAAGGAAAGTCTGGGCAAAACGGGAGGTCACGCTGATCTGTGGTCAAAGGGCACTTCATTTGCACCTCTGACACCAGCTGCAAGTGGTGGGCTCTGTATGTTGTGACACCTTCAGCAATTTAAGCAAGGTTGTCCTTAACATGAACAGGTTCAAAAGTAAAAGGTGCCTCGATAACACAGCTTTTCAGGAGCCTTTTCACGTGGACAAAGAGTTTCCCATGGCTCTGCCCAATGTTGGCCCAACTTGCTGTGCCTGGGGCAGCGCTCACAGGGCTGCTGGCAGAGCTGAGCCACCCTTTGCATTCACTCTTCATAAGTGAGTGTTGCTGCTTTGCACCTGATTAAATGAGCCAAAGCACTTGACAAACTGAACGAGCTGCTGAAAGTGAATCCTGTGGAGGGGGCCAAACCTGCACAATGCCTCCCGATGTGTTGAGCATCCCGAATGCCAAAACTGAAGAAGGAAGAATGCAAAAGATGCCCAGAAAACTTCTGCATTTAGTTCATTTTACATGGGTGGAGGTAACAAGCTGACACAGGTTAATTTATAGCTCAGTTGTACACTGATTGCAAAGTACACATTTCCAGCCAGCAATCATTAGTAAATCACTTTCCCACTGGTTCTCTTGGCATATAGAGGAAATTTCTCCCTTCCTGACATTTAAAAAAAAATCCTAATAAGTTATGCACTCCATGACTTTATAGCATTTTTAATATTTAAAAGAAGGCTGGAATCTATAACCTCAACCTTTAACAAATGTACAGTAACGTGATAACAAATTTGCCTCGAACAGCTGCTATCTTGGTACCAACTGGCATGAAGAGGAGGGAGGTAATTGGCTTGTTTTCAGATAATTACCATAATTGTAGTGACACCATTTGGATCACATCTAACTGCGTTCTTGCTGCAAGTTGGATAATTTAATAATTGGTGGAATTTAGACTGACAGTAAAGGTAAAGTCAGCGTATGGTGGGGAAATCAGCAGGCACCTCCCTGTGCTGCTGGTACAGGCTCTGCTGCTCTTGCTGTGAAGTTTAGCAATATCTTTAGATTTTGCTGCTTTTCTTAAGCCCTGTGACTGGTTCACATCTTTGCTCTTTTCCTGATGCTTGACCTGATGAGACCACGTTCTGCACCTTTTGAACCTTTTGATTTGAGATAAATCACTTCAGTTCAGTCCTACCCAAATTACTACTTTCTTTGTGCACTGAGTATTTTTAGCTGGCCTAGTTCTGCTGGGGGCTTGTCAGAGCTCTGCCCTGAAAGTGGATTAAACCAGAGTCAGGTGCTTACAGGCAGCAGCCAAATGCTTTTCCCAGAGGTTGACCCTGGATCCTCCAGAGTCAGGCTCATTCCCCTGGCTGAGCCCTGCCAAGCTGCAGGGGTGGTGGGGGACAGAGTGTGTCAGATGATGCACTGGAGGGAACTCGTCCCCTTTGTGTCTTCTCGTACGTGCTGCTTGTGGCCAGTGTGAAGGGAACTCTCCTATGTCTCCAGTCCTGACAGCCGCCCGGCCAGAAACCCAGGAGCAGGGGGGCTGCAAGGTAAGGCCATGCAGTGGCTGAGGCTACTGGGCAAAGCCCAGAAGGTTTTATCAGATCAGCTGGGCATTTTTGCCAGGGAGTTGCAAAATGGAGCAGAGTGCTGAGCTGGTGCCTCACAGGGTTGGTACAAGTACCGAGAGCTTTCCTGCAGTGCCTGTTCATGGCCTTGCTTTGCCTCCATTTCTGCTTTGCATACACCTGACAGCAACCTTGTCAGTGCTCAAGGAGAAGGGTCTGCTGGAGCTTTTCCAGTCCCCAAATGAGAGAGACTCTTAGGGCACATTTGCTTATTTAGCTTCATGTCCCTGTTGCTCCCTGTGGCTATTCTGCTTTCCCCGAGCTGAACCCAGACACCTCTGTTGGATGACAGAGAGATCCAGGAGTCAGTGCCAGACCTGCAAGGCAAGCAGAGTTAATGCCCACTGGGGCAAAGCAGAGTGCTTCCCACCCGTACCAGTAACTGGCAGAGCTGTGAGCTGCCACAATTTGGGCTGAACCAGGCCCTCCATCCCACATTTTCAATGGGTCACAATGGGTGAGGTGACCGCTATAGGTCCACGGTGCAGCCCACCCCCCGTGGTCTGGGGACTGCCTAGCTCATCACACGCTGGGGAGGACTTTGGCACAAAGCAGGCAAAGTGCTCATCTCTGTAATAAACCTGTCTGCCAAGATGAGGTTGACGGCTCCACACCAGCCTTTGGTACCTGGGCGCACATGCAGCACTGGCACAGGAGAGAAGGGAAGGCGGATGACTGAAAAGCAAATCCCATCTCCGCTTCTCCAGGCTCTGGTCTCTGGTGTAGCAGTGGGAAAGAGTGGGACCGTGTGCTGGATCAGGTTTGTTATGCTGGGGCTACGTGCCTGGGGGCGGCTAGCTGATCCCCACACATCCCATCTCCCTGCCCCTCCTACAGAAACTGCGGGATAACCGTTCCCCTGCAGCATTCCCTCCCCCTCTGTGATTTATTGCTGCCAGGAGGCTGTGCATGTGGAGGTGGCATAAATCTCACCCAAAAGAGAGAGAAGGAGGAAATTTGCATTCGCTCCCTCACTGGCATATTGAATGCAGCTTCCCAGTTCAGTGCTGAAACCCCACGCGGGTCCCAGGCAGAAGGCTGAGGCGCTTCCTTCAGTATAAAAAAGGGCCAGCACTGGGGGCTTCCATCCCTGCCAGAGCAGGCTCCCACGGCCAACAAGGAGCAGCTCCCCTACTCAGCCCAATTATACCTAGATTAATTTCAACCCACTCCTATTTATATTCCATGGTGTCATCCTACATAATTCTGTAGTGTTTGCAGGCTTCAAGCATTCACCGTGCTCCCCTCTTCTGATCTGCCAGCAACCACAAACCCTTTTAATAGCTTCTTCTCATTCAGACCTTCCGATCCTCCCAGTCATTTCTGCTGTGTCTCACCCACCTCCCTCCAAGTTGCTTCTATCCTCCTCCTCCAGTGCAATGCCTCCAAAGCACTCCCTGGGCTGACAGTCAGTGTGCTGGAGTTAAAATTCTGCAGGCTGCGACTGGAAAGGAGACTACAGAAAGCAATTAGGGAGATTACAGTCAGACCACGGTCATGCTGCTGCAATGGGTCTGGATGTCCTGTCACGAGCAGCCAGCCTGGACTAAGAGGCTTTCAAATGAGCAAAGAGAAAAGCCTGGCAATTTTTGTCTCTGAGATTACATTTTAACTGGAAAGCCACCAGCGTTTTCATATGTTGACAGTAAACTGGATAAAAAGCAAACCAAGAAATGCAAGAGAATAAGGAGAAAGCAGGATGGATACAACACATTAATCAGAGGCAAAAGTTAGAGGCAGTCTGCAAACCTCCACTTCTGCATGGGCTGATGGCTGTAAATAGCATATTGAAGCAATGGAGGAAGTAAAGAATTAATTACAGTTCTGAGACCCAATCCCACCTCCAGCCACAGGCAGCATTTATTAAGATCTCACTGAGGCGGGAAAGATTGAACAAGGGACTCAGGGGAATGCGAAGGGGAAAAGAATTAATCAGTTTGTCTCAGAAGACTGGAGAAGTCAGATTAAATAAAAACTGGAAGTGAAATGAAGGAGCGAACAAGGTGGTTGGAAACCTGGACCTATTTGAAGAAGAAACCGTGGAGTGACAGCTGGGAGGGGTCTCAGGGGCTCTAGTACCCCACTACAGAAGCTCGGGAACTTTGGGGAGAAAGGTTGGAAGTTTGCTTTGAATTCTTTCATAGGTTTAGAAGTGTTACATTTAGGCCTCTTGCTTCCTTCACCTGGCTGAAGGAGGCCACACAAGATGCCCCCAGTTCTCCCAGTGTTACTGGTACCTAAGAGCCGTTCCCCAGCCTGCCTGAAATGCCCTGGTAGCCAAGGGGGCACAGAAAGGGAAGCTGAACCCAGCAGAATGAATAGAACGTCCAAACCCTACATATCCCCCAGCCAACACCCTAAAAGGAAAATCTTTGTCACAGCCTGTTGTCAGCCCAGTGTTTTCCATCACAATAACATTCAATTATTTCTCTTTTAAAGGTGTACAACATTTTCTTCCCTCCTTTGTGCTGTTGCTTTTCTGCCTGTCCCTCTGGGAAAGGTCACTGGGCTTCCACATTCCTGCTGCATAATGAGCTGTGACAAACGCTGCCGATGGTGACCAGTGCTGGGGTCAAAGAGTTTTAGTGGGTGTTGAATGCCAACGTCACAGGGAGGGAGCGTGTCCCCAGCTTGTGAATGGGTGTCCCATTGCCAAGCTCCTTCTCCTCCAAGCAGCTCAGTGGCAGAAACTTCAGGGAAGCCAGATTAGAGGCTTTTGTCTTATTTTTCTCCTTCGACAATCCCAAGCCTGATATACAGCCATAAATAAAAACTTCTCATGCAAGCAAAGTAAACAGTGAATGGGTGAACGCACTTTCTCCTCCTTAATAAGTTAGAATCATAGAATTGTTTAGGTTGGACAAGACCTTTAGGTTGGACAAGATCATCGAGTCCAAACGTTAAAAGTTCACCCTCAGTTGAAGTTTTTGTCTTCAGGAAACAGGAAAGCATTCCTATTTTTCTGGCATATCCAGAAATAGGCTCTTTTGAGAAAGTCCTTAAGGAAATGCAAAGTGCATATCCCAGAGGAGTGTTTCTTCAAACCCCAACAGCATTGATTCAGAAGAGAGACACCAAAGTCCTCCTTGTTGCCAGCTGCAACAGGAACACTGACCAATACAACTGCTATTTAGAAATTCCCTGACTTTATCATATCGGTCTCTTTTGCAGAAGTATAGTTCTGTGTCTATTTTTCAGCAAGCTTTCAGGTTAGTGGAACAGAAAACAGCAAAGGAGGTTGCAAGGAAAAGAGGCTGTATTAACAACCGCGTTGGGTAATAGCCCTTAGGATATCAGAAAGCTTCATAGCAGGATAGGGTTTTTTTCCCCTGTATTATGCCAAAGAACAGTCAAAAAAAAGGTCTGTTCTGCTGATTCTATAGTGGTATTTCCTAGCAAAACCACTAAATACTCTTTGGTATGTTAGCTGGAGTTTAATACGCACAAATAATGCTGGGGAGGGATGTGCGCTGTTAATTTCTATCCTAGACCTTCAAATCCAGGAATACCTATAAAGATACATCTCATTTCTCTACCAATGTTTTTCAGTATTTTTCCATGTATTTATTTCTCCAGTTCAGTTTTAAATATATCAATATACCAAAGGACAAAGCTTTATTTACAAACTGAGGCACACATGGCATGACCACCATCCTAAACACCATATAAAATGTGGAGCTCTAAATATCTCTCAGGGATAACTCAATAAACTCCTGCATTATGATTTTCATCATTAGAATCACTGCAAATAATAAATCCTATTGTACTTTGGGTATTTCAAGCAAGAAAGATAAGGAAAAGCAGCTGTCAATAAAGAAAACGAGACTGCCTTCTGTGTAGGAGCTGGAACAACTTTAACAAATTGTTGAAGGCTACTAAAGCATGTCCTGGATGCAAAATAATGAAAGTGTCCAAAAGATCATTTCACAAGACGTGAATCACTATATTATAAGCTTTTTGAAACCTGGTACTTGAAAGCTGTATGGGCACATAATGCATCTCTGCCATCCTAAACCCCTGATGCCTAGCCTGGCTACAGCAGGGACTAAACCCAGTCACTCTGACCCTGCACTGTGTGGTGTCAGCCCCATCCCATTAAAGCAGAATTGACCTCAGATTTAAGGTGAACGAACCACCAAGCCATAGCTGCAGGCAAGACTTCAAGAAAAACAGAAAGAAAAAAAGAAAGTATGTTTCCCAACACATGCATTATTTTTCAAACAGAAACCAGCCAAAGAACTGAATGTGAAACTGGCACAGAAATATATTCTTCTTCAGAAAACTAACAAAAAGGATGTTTGGTTGGGGGTACAGATAAGAGAGGAAATTACTTCTACTTTCTTTAGGACTAGATTGGAGGTAGAACCTGAAAGCTGGAGGTGGAAGAGCCTCCCTGAACCACCTCTGCCTCCCAGGGTCCTGCAAGGCCCAAATTTGTCTTTGGGGTGTACAGACCCAATTGCACCCCTCTGCTTTCTTTGGAGCTGGTGCTGCCCAGTGATACGTACACTGAGATGACCACTAATGAACCAAGAAAAGACAAAGTCTTCCTGTCACTTTCCAGTTAGGCTTTTCAAACATGGTGGTAAAAGACTCAATGCAGCTCATTTTAATGCCCCCAAGGTTTATTGATGGGTCCCAAAATTAGATCAGCAGACCCCAGCAGGCTCAGAAGTCTAGCTGGGCTTGTTACTTTAATGAAACGCTAATTGCTGCTTCTACAGTCTAAAAAAGTGTCTTTGGTCCTGCAGCAGCTTCAGTTAAGCAGTGTTAATTGCCAAAGCTAATTATGTGCTGTTGCTCCTAGATACTGGTTCAGGTTAGGTTTATAAACAATAAAAAAAGCAGCCAAACCACTGTAGCTTAGCTGCTGTGACCCATGCAAGGCTGTGGCTCTGCTGAAGGCATCACCCTGCTCTTCATGCCTTCTCCTCCACAGCAAGGCACGGGCCACCTGCTCTGCACAGGACAGGACCAGGGAGGTGACAATTTAAGGACAAGAGACCTGGCAGCAAATCTTCTTGCTGAAATTTTTAAGATTTCAGTTTTGAGAGAAAATACTGAAAAAAAAGCTTGCCTTTCCTCACTTCCTCCATAGGTGCTGCTTAGATCACTGTCTCTTTAAACAGCTACCCTGAAAAGGCTTGAAATTTCTTGTGTTGCAATTAGTGGAAAGCAAGAAGCAAACAGAAGATTTGAGGTTCCCCTTCCTCAACGTAAAAAACCCTCCAAACACCTTTGTGGTTTTACATCGCACGTCTGTTTCACGGATGAAATTCCCAGCTGAAAAGGTGCAGTAAACCAATTAAGCCACCAGAACTTTCTAAGATCTTTCTGAAAAACAAGCTTACTGCTAGGATAAAATACTTGCTGGTTAGAACAGCCCCAACAGCCTTGTATAATTGCTCCGACGGGGTTACGCTTTGCCAGGCCCCCTGGAAACCACAGCTTTGGGACTGCAGGCAGACGCGGCCTGGTGTTGGCAGCTCTGCTGCCATTGCAAAAACCAGCATGAATCTTTACCAGGACACTGGTGGCCAAACAGGAGCAGCCTGGGACAGCCACGAGGAAGGAGATTTCTCCCGAGCTTGGCCATGCTGCCTTACTGCTCTCCTCCTTGGTGCTGGAAAGGAACAAAACAAAGAGTGCAATGCTCTAGGTTATTATTCTGGAGCGGACTTTACAGAATCCTGCTTAGGGAAACATGCGGTAAAATAGATTTTTATCTCAGATCCAATTAACAGCTGAGTTACGGGACTCAAGTGAAATAAAGGGCAGTGAATCTCCGAGACTCTATTTACATGATTTATTAGAACACGGCTGTCTGCAGGAGCGGGCGGCAGCCGTTATGTTTAATTTATGAGGACATGAGGGGGAAAGGGCTCAGCGACCAAGCTGTTGGGGGGTTCCAACCCCAGCAGTGCAAAAATTCTCCTACAACAAAGGCACTAACAGCCCCCCTCACACCAGTATTGATGGCTTGTTGATGGAACTAAACAGTGCGTCAGCCACAGCTTGCCAACTGGGCTTGGCAGAACTGCTGTTGGAAAATCACCATTCATTTCCTCTGACCGATTTCAAGGTTTATGCAGAGGGAAGAGTCAAAACTTAGAGATCCAGAGGGAAAAAACCAGATTAATTCCCAGCCTTGCAGCTGAACTACTAGCAAGGGGCAATCCATGCAGTAGGAGTTTTCGCAGCAAGCATGAAGGAGGTGAAACATGAGTCCTCTCATCTCTGTTTCTGAAACTTCCCATTTTAAAGCATCTTCCAGGCCAGAAAAGGATATTTGAGCTGACAGCCTTGGAAGAGCTCCACCATTTGATGTTTGTGTGTTTGTAGAGGAAGCACAGAAGGATTTTCAGTGACAGATGAAATCTGCAGTCCTTCTAACACACCAGTTAAAGTGATTTTGCCTCTTGAAAGCCAAACTATAAGGTTTCTATCAAAGAGATGTTTGATACCAGGAGACTAAGTATTGTGAGAAAAATAAAGAGTGTCCATAGTTTTCTCACATTGCAATCGGTATTTGTATAAAATAGCAGCTTTCCCTGCCTTGCATAGCAATGCACAGTAGTCAGATCAGCTGCTGTAGAATTTTTTTTTCCCCTTCTTTCTAAATTTTTTTCAGAAGCGGCTGATGTACAGTGGTAGGAAAATACAACCACAAATAACGTGACTGTCTATAACTGGCTGTTCTCAAGAAAAGTGTTATTAAACACTTCAATAGTGTTCTGAATATCTGTTAAGAAGAGAGGCTCTGATGCCCTGTTGTATCCCTATCACAAAATTGGGTGCTCCAGAGGGAAGCAGCCTAATTAGGTTTATTATTTATTGCTAAAGCAGCCTTAGATTTGGCAAATCCCCTCCCAGCAAGACTGTGTTCAGTTCCAGCATATGTTGTTTGGATCCATAATTTGAACTTAAAAGCTAGAAGTACTTTTTTCTAATGGGTAAAAGTGAGCTTTCTTCCAAATCTCTACAGGAGGTGGAAGGCTCTCCCGGGGGGGGGTTGCCTTTTTCAGTTAAGTGTTTCTCTAATGGGTTCAGTGAGAAGCGGTACTGACACATAGCAGAAGCATCAGAAATCAGCCTTACAGTCACAATTTAAAGCTTCTGTTCCCAACCACGTTCTCAGCTTCACCTTATTCACTCAATCTGTTCTCTCATAAGAAAACCAGGGACCTCTCTTGCTTGTTTCCAAAAGCTGACTTAAATAACTTTTTTTTTTTAATGCTCATAAATACAATTAAAATACAATTTGCACAGTAAGACCCACCCATTTGAAATCAGGTTGCTACATTTCGTTTTCTACTGTCAGATAGAGTGCCAGGCATGCTGACAGACTGCTTGTAAGGTGAACTTCAAATGGCACCAAGTTTTAACAAAGCCATTTGTGTATCTTGCTACCTAAGATGCAGCCACACAAGCATCTCCAAGCTCTGGTATTCCTGAGTGACCGCTAACACAGCTCTCACAGGCACATGAAACACGATGCAATAAGACAACTGAGCCGTATGGGGAGTTCTAGGCAATTGCTCTTGCTGTCAAAGAAGTTGTGATCTCTCCCGTCCCAATTTAGGGAGCACACAAGAAATAGCAGAAAACATGGTTTTAAATGAAGGGCAAGAAAAATGTTAGATAAATGCATCATTAGTTAAGTCTCCGCAACAAAAAGCTTATGTGATATTTTTCCAACAATATTTCATCCAGTTCCTAGGTTTAAGACAATAAACCCTACAGTTCATAACGTGCTCATTTTAATAAGGGATCTGTCTTCTTCAGTAGTGCTTTGGCATAGACCATATTTACAACTCCACTGTGCTGAAGTAGCACATGCTTATTTTTGGCACACAGTGCTACGCCAAGGATAGAGCAGAGATGGGTATGGTCTCCTCTTGCGGGAATGGTAATGCTCGAGTTTCACTAGAAATCAGAAGAGATAATTCAGCCTCTCAGGAACATATGGTTGTACTAAGAATTAAAACCAGGTTCTCCTGAGTGGCAGACAATGCTAACCCAGCCACCACTCCTGATTAGAAAGGGTCATTTTTCTCATTTCTTTCGTCCAGATTCACAATGGCGATGATGCTTGCAAATTTAGCTAAAAGCTTTCAATCACATTCCCCTGAGCACCACTGCAATGGCTGTTGCACACAGGTGCCAAAAAAAGCATTATTTGAAATACAGATGATTTTCAGGGTACAGGACAGAAAGCAATTTGTTTTAATTCCTTCCCCAGCTCCCTTCCCCTTGCTAGACCTTCCCGTAGAGTCCACATAGATTTTGTTGGAGCCACATGGGTTGCTGGTCTCCACACATGACTCCCTGGGGTGTAGGATAGAAGCACCATTGCTGCAGAGTAAGGGCTCGGCAAGGAGCATCCCTTCCATCCTACCTGACCGAGGCAGCCAGCAGGGAAGTATTAGGTGCAAAATGGTTCCACTGGCTCCTTTTCAGGAACTTGAATTGGACACAGAGCTCATATTACTTTAGGAGGGCGTCAACAGTCAACTCAGACCAAGTTCTAGAAAAGTTGGTGCAACATTCAGGGTTTCAGTTTTATCAAGTTATTCAAAGTTTGGTAGCCAAGTAGTGACTGAACAAACATCCATTAGCACTGTTGTTATTATTATTATTTACTGTCCTCCAGCATACACTACTGCATTATGCACAGCAGAGGGGAGGAATAGGAAAACCTACAGAATAGAAACCTACAGCTTAGATTTAGTCATCTCCCCATCCTCCCTCCTCACCCCACCCTGAAGTCACCATGAGCTCTTAGTTTGAGGACAGTGTTGTTAATTACTGACAGTAATTAAAACCATACCAAGAGGCACAGCCAGTGTCTTTGCAAGGCACCAGAGCCCCACGCACAAGGCAGCGGAGAACCTGGTCCAGTCCCTCCTGGCAGTTTAAGCTACCCCACATTTTGTGTCACAGGAGGTCTGGCTAGTACATACATGGGGCAGTTACTGTGGCTCAGATGACAAGTCGTACCATGAGCTGGGATGGTCTGATGACACGCAATCACTGCTCCATACTTAAATGGTCACGTAGAGCTTTCATAACCCGCCATTGCTTAGCTCAGCTTCTCTCCTCTTCCCCACTCAGCCCCAGGTGCTTACAGCTTGCTCTGGGGTGCTCCACACCCCACAGTAAGCCACCCTACAAAGCCTGGGGCCCTTATTCACCATCAAGCTCCCCCCCACCCCTGCCGACAAACATCTTTAAAAACTATGTCAGCTGCGAGGATGCAGATGGTCGCATTTGCATCAAACAACTTTTAAATTATCATTCAAATTAAATTAAATTGAAAATGCAATGAGCTGTTCCTGTAGATCTAGGCGCACAAAGACGAGTTAATGAAGGTCACATTTGTAACCAGTGAAGAACATTTAAACTGTATCATGCCTAGCATGGTATGCCATTAGAATAACATGCCTTTCTAAATAAGGATAAATTGCTCTTGAAGGCCTTGTGCGGGATTACTCCCTGCTCCCAGAAAAGGCTGGTCTTTGGGACCTTTGTAGCTCAAACAGGGAGGAGTTGCACTGGGTCTAGCAGAGCACCAGCAAAACTCGTTGGCCATGCAGTGTGAGGCCTCGGGCATCAGTTTGGGTCCCGCCTGCTCTCCTTGCCTGAATGCAAAGCCAGGCAAGCCCAGAAAGCCCTGCGTCACTCGGCTGAGAAGCACGTCTTCAGACAAGGGAGTGTAGTTCTGCAAACGTGCAATCTGCACGCTTTTGGTTGTAATTGCCTCATTTACACGCACAAAACTGTGTGCCTTCTGACTGTGTTTGCAGTCATCTTTGAAAAACTACTCTGTAATGGCTTCTGTGACATCCATCATCTTCATGGCCCTGTGTTGTCACAACCATATCATACAAATTAACCATACCTGTTTCCATCTGCTGAGATGAAAAATGTAACCGGTTTGGCTTGTAAGTGGTAGAGGACAGGCTGCCTCCTCGTGCAGCTTCCCACGGACCAGCTCTGACACCAGACTGGGCTGTGACAAACACCAGGCGAGTACAGGAACAAGGCACTTGGCCAGGTGACCCGAGTCCTAGCAAACAGAGCCATAGCCTAAGCAAGCCAATGCAAAGCAGAAGTTTGTCGTTGCTGTTTTCTCTTCCTTATGTGATGCTGCACCTTATCTACAACTGCTGCAGGCTGCAGCGCATGCTTCATTGTGAGAAATGAACTATCATTTAATATAGGGAAATAAATAGCCAGAATACATACCAAATGCTCCTTAGCAACAAAGCTCTTGTTTTCACACGTTCTCTGTTCCACGCTCAGGTGTGAAGTCAGACACTGAGAGATCAGAGAAACCTATGAAATGGAGAGTAATAATTGGTGAGATTTGTGGCATCTGGAGATAGTTTTTGCAAGAACAGGCTGAAGAGCTGCTGGTTTGCTTCAGTAGTAGCCTGCTCTTTCACAGAAAAGAGCTAACACCTGCCATCAAAAGGGGACTAATGCGCTTGCTTTAATTAGCCGCCAAGGTTTTAGTGGCTTCAAAGTGACTGAGTGCATCCGAAATCTTGGCAAATGTTATAAAATCCACCCATCCACGTTTCTGATGTGTTCTAACAAAAGCAGTCAAGTCACAGCTGAATGCACTTGATAATTCCTTGCAACAAGAATCACCAGGTTCAATTACTGAGCTAAGGACACTGGATAAGGGGGCTAACCCCATCTGTGGAACGTGCTGCTGGGAGGCACTGATGTGCCTTTGCTTACTCTGAGAAGAGAATTGCTCAGATTTTTTCCTAAATGCTCATAGGGGTTGTAAATCTGAGGAAAGCCCTTTTGATCTCAGTGGATGATGGTCTAATTTGTACCACCACAACTGAGAACAAAATCTGGACCTGAGTGTTCTACTCAAAGCAAGCTTTTGTGTGATGGCATCTGAGAAATTGCAATAACTGGAATTAAACTATTTTACATAATCCATTCACAAGATACAGCTCATAAATAATAGTAGGAAAACAAAATGTCAAGCCAAACTGATTAAAAAACAAGCTTGAAAGCTGCCTTACAAATGAGAGGGACAATAGTAGCTCAGCAGTGAATGGTGATTTACTCTCTGGTTCGTAAACCAATTTATTTATCAATAGCTGAAGTTAAAAGATTATGCAAAAATAACAAAGTCAAGGATATGTGACTAGGAGGAATGTATTACCATTACTGCCTATCTGGATTCAAGAAAGGAATTTTAGGCTTTGTCTTCCTTTTGATAATTGTAGAACAACTCATCATCTAATATCATGCCTCCCTCTGGGCTTGGGAGCAGACTTCCAGCCCCAGTTTGTGCGCCTCATCTTCACTGGCTCTGGGGACTTGAGTTAAATGGCCCTGATCAAGGAGGTCTTGGACTTCATGGGGTTTCCTGGTGCCTTTTGCCACTATTGAGTGCTGTGGTAAGCGACGAAAACTACGGTGTGGCCCCAGCTCAGTTACTATCCCCTGCAAAACCAGTGACTCTTCAGAAGAGACGAAGACTTTGAGTCTTGCCGTTTTCTTGCACAGCATTGAAGCGTTGCGAATAGGAGCCCTTGCGCTGCCACTTCACGTTCTCCTAGGAATCTCTCTGGGAAGGAAATTTTTTCTCTTTAGATGTTCCATTAGAAACTGCTGATGCAGAATCCATCAAATCCATTAAAAGTCCATTAAGTCTGTGAGGCTGCTGTTTGTTTTCCTGTGTTGTCTGAAGAATTTGGAAGGCCACAAGCTGTATGTTGCCTGTGGCAGATTATCCTGTGCTGGCTGGCTGTGTCTTCTGGCTGCAATATCCTATATGCAATATGGACATGCAGTTTTGAAAGATGTGAGGATACAAGGCACTTTTAATGTGCTTGGATGGCTAGGCCAGTCCTTTGAATTATCTTATACAAACATGACAGCAGTGGAAGACAGGCAACAAATGAAGGCCAAGAAGTTTGGCCCAAAATACGCCATGCCATTTTGCATCAGAACAATTCTGAGTCTGAGACATTTGCTCTTTAGTCAGTTGCGAACTATTCATTCTTCCTTAATAACTACATCAACAAATGACACTTAAATTGTAACTCGATATATAGGAAGTTGAAGATCTGAGTGTGACAACTACCACGTATGTTTGCCTGAATGAAAAATCACATAGGGTTCATGTCCCAGAGCATTTTACAACCTGTATTAACACATCAATTTTAACATATACACAAAGAATAATTTCAGGTAACACCAAGAAATAGCTATTTCTAAGACAAATCAAGGCGCAACGATTCTGCGCAACCTAGAATGACATGGGGCTTGAGGCAGAGCAGGCTGGCTGGGACATGGGATTAATCTTTGTAAACTAGTGTCAAGCCAAGTGGAGGGTCTAAGCCAAGGTTGTCCCAAGAAGCAACATGCAGTGACGATATTTTGATGAAACATCATGACACCCTGTCGTGAAAAGATGCAGCATCTCGGACTCTTGCAAGTAGCAGGCAGATACACCAGGTACAGCGCAGAGGTCGGACAGTGAGCATGTGAGATGCCTGTCTGGTTTATTACAGCCTCCTGGGAAATTTGTTTGGGTTTGGTTAACTTGACTTTTAAATGCAGGCATCCCACAGAAGGAAACTTCCCTGAATGACAAGTCTCATGTAGTTAAACAAAACCATTTTTGAAATGCAGAAATCCAAACGTGATTAAAATGCAGGTTTTCCAATGTATATTTCATCAAGGCTAACCATGAGCAATCCTTTTAAAATATTTCCTTTGATGGCTGGCTGTTTATTTGGATTCAGTGAATGCAGGTTTGGTGAAAGAGGGTGTCATACAGGTCAAGAGGCGAGACGGACATTGTGCCCTGGAAATTCAAGCCTTTATTATCTGGTCTCCATGGGATTTCCTTTCCTACATGGAAAAATGTGTGGTAATGCCATAGCAACAACAAAGGAACAAACATAGCAGGACATGTCTCTGCTGTTTAAGGCTTAGTAGGCTGGATTTTGTAAATGACTGCATTTCCAGAACAGTTATTTTGCTTAGAGTAGTATAAACAATGAGAAGCTAAACTAAAGGCACAAGAAATAAGGATGAGCAGCTTTCCATCTTCTCTTTGAGGATTTGTCTGTACGGCAAAAGGAGCCTTATAAATATTAAGGACAAGTTGAAAAATCTCTATTTTAATTTTAAACTGATTCCTCTCCCTCGTCTCGTACCAAACTTGTAAAAGAAGCATCCTTAAGCCCCATGATAAACCCCTCACCCTGTGTGGGGAAGCACAGCTGACTGTATTCCCTACCAGCCAGTTCCCACAGGCAAAGTCTACTGCCTGTTTGTTAGGCAAAGGGACTTTGCTTAAGGATTCAGGGGCTAAATGGCCCTTAGGGCACCTGGCATGTCTATGGAAAGTCACAAAACTGGGAAAGTCTCCCTTGAGTGCTGCACTTTAAGGTTGGGCAGCTCCCCTGGGGGAAGGTCCTGCTCTCGGGTGGCATAGGCCAGCTATCGTGCAGTATGTATGCTAGCAGGACATATAGGAAGGCATAGGCTGCTTTTTTGTCCCTATGGATTTGATCTAGTATTTCACAGGAACACGTGACTCACCAACAGCGCTCTTAAAGCCTTTTGCAAATGGTAGATCAACATGATTTATCAAAATCAGGTTCTAATCATAACACTGATCTGTCAGTCAGCAGCCCCAGAGAGAGTGTTTGCAGCCCTCCTATAACCTTTAAGATCCTTGACACGAAATGCAAGGCTTCCTGAGCTGCTCCATGACCTTATTTTGTAACCTTCCTTTCACAAGCCATTATTCTTCACACAGTGAGCCCAGATTGCAGAGCCCATCAGCACCTCTCACAGCAGAAGTCTTGGCTTAAAACTCACAGTCTAGCTGTCGTATATCAAACCAGTGTGTTATCAGAGGAGACCAAAGTCAGACCAAGAAAAGATGTAAGAGGAATGCATGTAAGATGGAAAAAAATCTCTCCAGGTATCAGGAAAAACAGCTAACTGTAACTACAGTTCATAAAGTTACCCAGTTTCTGCTGGAGTACATCTAAAAGACTAGATTCAGTGCCTTCATTTGCAAATCTATTCTACATACCCAGCACGGGCTCTACAAACAGTACCTCTGACCTCAACCTCTGCCCACTCCTCCTGGTCTGCCCAGGAACCTCAATTAGTCATTGGGTGTAACGTTGCGATAACTGCTTTGTAGTTTAACTGTTTCACTCAGATCACCTCTCAAGGGAGGGTGCCGAGCATCAGAAATTCCCTGCCCTTGTGCAGAGGGAACAAGTGCTCCGTGTCTTCCCTTCAATCAAGACCAAACCCTTCAATCGTCTACTTTGAAGCCTAAATCTCAGTTTATTCAGGCTCTTATCACAGGAGAATGCCAGCATTTAATTTATAGCTTACCTAGTATTACACTGCCTCTGATTTCACTGTATGTTACTTCGAAAAGAGTAGCCAAAGGGGGACAGTATCCAAAGCCCATCAAAAAAGCTAATGGCAAGAGGTCCTAGCAGCCTCGATAATTAATATGAGCATATGACCAACAAATTCACAGAGTTTTGTTCAAAAGGCTTCTTCATAAAGAATAATAACTGCAGTAATTATATGAATTCTCTAACAGAGATAAATACATGTTGAAATCATTTCACTAGGCATAAAAAGAAGTATCGTGAGATTAACACTTAACAGATTGAAAACATCTGGGTTTAGAAAATGGATTGCTTAGACAGCCAGCTTTTGCAGGGCTTTGCAGGGTTATTTCCCCCTTCGGATTAATCTACTCGACTACAGAATAAGTATTTTTCTGACCTGCCAGCAGAGACAATATTAATAGTTTCTAATTCTTTAGTCAGCAGAACAATAAGGCGAATGCATGCTTGGGATTGGGTAAAGGGGAGTCTTTATGATCCTCCAGCATCCCTCTAAATTCTCCTTCTGTCACTTGCAACAAAACAGGCACTTTTTGGTATGGGAAACACATGGCACACAAAGAAAAAGGAAAAATAAGCCTGCCACCTTTAAATGCAGAGCTGCGCTCAGATTTATGGAGTTGTGGCTAAGGAACAGAATAACAGCTGATACCTTTTTATGGCTGATTGGGAAAAAGTAAATGTATTTCATATACTATGTACTATAATACAATGGTTAGTGAGCTCAAAGAGATAATAGATGGACTTTTTTTTTCATTAAAATGCCATTAACAAATGGACCGGGTGGGAGGAGCCATTGACTCGATAGTGGTAAACGACCTGATCACAGGTGAATAATAATAATTGTGCATTGGCAATGATCAGTGCCAACTTGACAGATAGCTCAGATGTGACCTGTAATATTTGGCATCAAACCTCATTTCTATGCATCCAGCTTCATGCCTTCTATCTTTATTACCCAGTGCATTTTCTTTTCTGAGAGCAGTCTGATTGCTACTAATCTTCTAGCCTGTAACCTAATGCTCTCTCTTTAAATGAAGTCCCCATATTGTTGATAAAGAGTCATTGTGTTCGCTTATCTCCCTCCTCTCCAGAAGTGATAGCAGGAAATCTGACTTCTCAATTAACCTGTGCTGAATTAGAATCTTTATGATCAAATTGGTCGATGTGATATTTTTTTTTTTTAATCTGGACTGCTTGAAACTGAGAATTAGGATTTGTGAATCTCACCAGAGCCTCTTTCTGTGTGTCAGATTGCTGTGGTGTACACAAATGAGAAGCCATTTTCTTGTCATTCTTACAAATTGCTTCTCTTTCTGAAATTTTCGAAGGAGGAATGAACATGGCACTGTGTTGCAGGGAAAGCAACAGAAATGAGATCATTTACACCATGGAAAAGTAATGGCTGTTTCACAGATGTAGCAAACAAAGGCGAGTACGGCATAGAGCTGTTTGTAAGACAGAAGCCAGACCTTACACAAATTAATTGTTATTTAAAATGTATTTTTCTGGGATGCAGTGTTATACATTGGCATGCGAGAATGAAGACATTCAAAACCCAGTATACTTGTGTCTTCTGCTTGTTTTCCAAAGCGTTCTTTTCATATTAAAGTAATCTATGGCTCACAAGTGCCACATCCCATATGGGAATCTCATCAAAGGTTGGCAGAAAAAGTAAATGAATAAATAGTCAAGAGAGGCAAGAGTTTCCAACCGAGCCAGGCCAAGAGGCGCAAGGGCTGCTGGGCTGGGAGCCTGTCCAGCCCACTGGCCTTGACATGGCACAATGGCATGGGCTTTCTTTTGCTCTGCTGCACGGGGTATCTCTGGGACATTCTTCTGCTCCCACGACTGTTTTGTAAAACCTGGTGTTAGACGCTGTCTTCCCTACATGTCTTTGAGGTAAAGTAGGGCTTAACCTGGAGGAATAAGGCTTGTTCTAACTCCTCGGCATTTTACATAGATAAACCAAGAAGTTTAATTACAGAATGTTTAATTAGAGACTATATTTAAGATCAGACATCAAAATGTCTCCTACATTAAAAAACATAAATTTCATTAAAATATGGATACCTAAGAAAGAAGATTTAGGGGCTAAATGAAAGACCTGTCATTACCACTTCATTTCCTTGCTGCTGTTTGAGTTTTGACGGGAAGGGCACTGGCAGCAGATGCTACTCTGATTAATACATTTCCGTTTAAGATTCCACCTGTAATTATTCACTGTAGGAACATGAGGACCTGGCCAGGTTTAAATCAGCATGCTCCGGATATCTCCTTTATTCACCAGATAGGTACTTCAAATATTTTTCTTGTTCAAACAGGGATGCATAGCTATAGTTCATGGAGGGCGCTTCTAGGCTATGTTTATCTGGCAGGAGAAAGCCTGTGCTAACACATACAGCTTGGTACAAATCAAATTTTCTGTCTCTCCACTACGGATTAAAGCACAAGCTAAAACTAATGCCACAGAATTAAAAAAAAAAAAAAAAAACAAACCACAATACAGAAGTTTGGTCTGTGTTTTACAAAAAAGTGAGGATGTCATTGAAATGTGATGGAAAGGATGGAAGGAGTTTGATGTGTCAGTGGAATTTAGAGATAATTCTGGGTAAGTTGTGGGACAGCAGCAGGTATAAAAGTGAGAGCAGAGAGAAAACACACAAAACTCAGTGAGAAGGAAAACTTCAGAGTGAGATGGCACAAGTGAAAGATTAAATTATAGACAGGGTTATGCAAAGCTTTGAAGAGGACTAGGTATCAATACAGGTTTTTGATATTCTCTTTGAAAACTGAGACACTGCCTGGAAAAATATACTCTTGCTACCTGAATATTATGGAGGAATAATAGCATTGCTTTGCAAATTCTTTTTCAGGTACTTTTGCTGATAGGAGAAAATTCTTCCTAATCTTTACACTTTGCACATAGATCTCTCCATCAGGAATTTGTGCCAGAGCATACACTTGCACTGGCTCCTGTATGCAAGACACGCTGTAAAACTCCAGCTCAGAAGTGCATACTTTTCATAAAAATACTCAATTGCTGAAGATTGTAGCACATTTCAACAAATGCTTTCTATTCCAGTCGATATTTATGTTTTTCTTGTTAGATTCTGTTTAAATGCACATTACTTCAGGACCATCTTATAATGTTTGCACAGTATTTCAAAGCACCTCCCAGTAAAAAGACATTAAGGTAATCTATGATACTATAAATAAGAGGCTTTTTTAAGAAAGTCCTTGAGTCATTTTGCTGTAATGACAGCAGGCCTCATTAAACAGCTGCATATACGGCACAGATTGGGGACGTTTGCCGTGCTAGCGAGCCTGCATTTTATAACAGCCCCAAACGTGACCCCTGGGAACACAGCGGTAACAGAGACGTGGGACTTAAATTGGATTGCAGAAGGAGCAGGAGTGTCAAAGTCAGCCTCCCCCTGTGACAGGGGAGCAGTCTAGGCCATGGCTGGGGTGATGCTTCCCCTCACCTCTGCTTAACGCTTCATTACTCAGTTCCTGCCAACCCACTGAGCTCAGCAGGGTGACATTGTCCTGTGCATGACAGCCACATGCACAGCCCACCTTTTCCTAAGGGAAATCCCGTAGCTGTTTTTTCCAGAGTCTCCCAAGTGCTGTCTATGTGTGTCAGCACCTTTCGTACGGCCACAGTTAGCTCTGTGTGAGGCAGCTGAGCCAGCTGGGTTTCAATTGCGCCGTTTTTGTGAAATATATCGTGACTCCTGCAGAGAAGGAGCCACAGTCCCCACCTGCAAAGATGCACTCCGTGTCTGCTTTCACTGTGTCCGTGTCACAAACTGCCCGGCTCACCTGGTTATGAGGACTAGGAAGATCACACTTGCTCTGAAGGGCACCTTCCTCCTCCTGCGGTGGATGCTCATAGCATGTCCCACCTCCTTCCCAGCTTCTTCCTTGCTGGTCAAGGTGTGCTGGGCTGTCACCTCTCTGGCTTGTCCCATGCTCACCACTGTGTCTGAGCCAGTCTTGTGCCAACGAACTCAGGGCACATCGTGTCTTGATTGATGCTACTCTCTAAATGTTATGTCCTGAGGCTTTGTAGATATAGATATAGAACTGAGAGAAAGGATCTGATCTTTCCTGAAATTGGTGAAATTATATATACATTTCTCCTTCACAGTCTCTTTCAGTCTTTAGGAACCCAGGGCTGTGTTAGGTTTACTGTGCCAGCCTTATACATGTATAGTAGTGCTCAGTGCAGTTACACCCCCACACTGTTTTATAAACCATTTTGAAGAACACAAACAAAATGGAAAATCACATGGGAAATCAAATCACCATTGCTACAGAAACTCCTCTATAAAACCAGCTGTCTGTCTTGCACACCAAGTCTGACCTGCTCTCAGCATGTAAGCTGTCCTGGCCCTGGCCCCAGAGACACTCACATTCTGGCGCACTGAAACAGGCAGAATCCCCTGGAAAAAGGTCCTGTGCCAATGCTGATAAGGGAAACGGTGCAAGGAGCAGTCAACAGAGGTCAGAATTTAATCCCCTAAATCCTACTGATTTTAGTCCGGAGAGAGGAAGCTAATTTTTCTGACTCAGTAGCAGGTTGAGGTTTTACTGAGGATGAGGATGCCAAATAGACCCGGAGCTGTGGCAGACCCTCAGCCTGTGGCAAAGGTGCAGCCGCCCTCTGCACCACCCACACCTCACGGCCATGGGAGAGCCTCAGAGATTCGTGTGCTCCGTCATCCTGGCATCAAGTTGCCCAGAAAGCAGCAAAAGCAATTTAGGTGCTGGTTGTGAATTCATTGATAATTGCTCCTGTATTTCAGGAACTCCATCCCTCAGCAAAATAGTTGTTAGGAAAAAAGTTGTAGAAATGTAAGAACAGGAAACAATTTTGAAATGCAGTTTGTTGTATACATTAGCAAGAAATAAAGCTTGAGAGGATCTTATAAAAGACTGAGAGAACCCAGTTAAGCATTTGTTCAATTAAGCTGCTGAAAGTTCAATTCTTTATTGAACGATGGCAAAACATTCAAGTCAGGACATTCAGGCACAGGGGGGCTTAACTAGGACTTTGTAATTTGCCACTGGACAATCTGGACTATGAATTTGTATGCAAGTCATTTCATGAGGTCCAAGGGGTTATATCCTCCACGGGTCACTGAATGCAGGTGAGCATTTTATAAAATATTGTTCCTTCAGCCCTTCACTAAGTGTATACAGAATACCAGGCTTCCAGACTCCTGAATTAAAGCTGTAAATTTGAACTGTCAAAGCCAAAAGATGTTCGACCAGGCAGCAGGTACCTTTATGACATTTTCTTATTACAAGCACTGAGATGCAATTGCTCATAAAGGGCATTAAATCAAATCATGGACAGAAGCTGCGACAGAAACACCCCAGCTTCCCACCTTACCGCAGGCACTGGCAAAAGATTTACCATTAACCTGTTTGGCTGGGGAGCTGGAAAGTGGAGATGCTTTTCTTTTGGATGGGTTTTACCATCTTTTACCATTAAGATAATTGCTGACCAGTCACAATTATCTTAATGAACTTCAGCCTATGGAACAACTATTCCATCCGACTTGCAGGACAGCATCTGCTGCGCTGCCTGGTTGGGCATGTGGTGCTCCAGTGAGCGACGCTGTGTCCTCCCAAAATGCCATCAGCCACAGAGGAGTAACCACCTCTGGTGGCTGTTGTCCATGTCCACAAACACAGGAGAAAGAATGATTTGACAAAATTAATGATGTTAGAAGACTAGTAGTGTGCCCAATTGGTTATAAGGCTATTGGTTTCTATCTTCCAGGACACACCATAGTTCAGCAGATAGGTGAACAGTGGTGTTGACAGAAGTTTAACTGTTTGCATTGAGTTAAAGTTCTGGTGTGGACACATCTCTCGGGGCAGTAGAGGTAGACGCTTTGCTGTCAGCATCATTCAGCCAGACCATGGGCTCCCCATCAGAGGATTTTACTTGGGCTTTGTTGTTAATTGCTCCACTCATTGCTTCTTTGTAGTCAATCAAATTTAATTCTGTCTGTGGATCCAGTAATTACACGTTCTTGTTTTTATGCAGGGTTAATAGACCACCTAAGGCTTTGTGTAAATTAGTTAATGTTTTCTCCTGCAAAGCTGGCATTTTTCCTGTATTGTGGTGGCAGGTGCAAAATGTTCCTTTGCAAAAGCATATGGCAAATCGCTGAAGTACAGCGAATGCTTATGGGTTTTTGAAGGACAGGGTTAAAGGAGCATGTTCTTTATGATATATCTGAGCACAGTGTTAATTTTATAGTTCTTCAGTAGCCAGAAATGCCTTAAAGTTGCTGCTGAGAAAGCAGATGGAAAAAAAATTCTTATAAGGAACATGGAGGCAAAATAATAATTTCAGAAGGTGCTTAAGCCAAGCGGGAGTGGCCATGTAGGGCAAGGCTAAAAAGGAGCATGGGTCAGTGTCTGTCTTGCACTGAAATGCAAACTTGTGGAGCGAAGTGTTTAGACCAGCTGCATGAAAATGAAGAATTCTGTAGGGAAAGATAAACTGGTGCTATTGAATATTAATCTGCTAGTCATCCTGCAAGAGAATTGTGGTGCTTTGTAGATATCTGGGGGCAAAACCTGGCCTAATGGGGTCAATGGCAACATTTCTGTTGACTCAGTACAGGCAAGATTTCATCCTAATTCTTTAACTGTTTTGATTTCCTGTAAATAATCCCTGCTAGAGTTGAAGAACATTTTTAAGTAAGGGTTTATTCCTGAGTGCATAACTATAATGCATTAATAAATTGGTAGCCAAACTAAATAACTACTGTTTTCCAATTATGTTTCAGCTTTCCTCTTTATTTCTGGTTTTCTTCTTTCTCATGCTATGTTGAAAACAACTCAAAAATCCACATTTTTCTGTCAATTTTGGGATGCCCATAAGAGGAGTAGCGCTTATTCCTTTCTCTACCAAACAATCACTGCCATGTGTTTAGCAGCGGCAGAGTCAAAAGCACAGCATTAGTTCAGTTTTGGTTCCGTTCACTTTCTGCTGATCCCATGAAATTGAAAAAGCAAGTGGAAAAAAACTGAAAGATCCCATCACATTTTCTCCAATTTAAAGTACTAACTATCACGTTATGCAAAAGCCTGAGGTAAGCCTCAAAGTTGGATCGCTTACACGGCAATTTCCTTGAAGAGTTGTTGGATCACATTTTTGTACGGGTTTCTTCTACATAAAAGTATTTTACTGCATCTATTTATCCCAGTGACCTGGAATTCATTTATCTGACAAAGATATTTCCATGACTGAGCTTCCAAACATACAGAGAAAAGTATGACACATCTGCTTTTAGTTTGTCCTTTCTGTGGCTAATTTGAAAACGAACACTAGAGAAATACGTGTACAGCACAGAGGTTGCGCATCGTTACCAGCAAACTTCTAGGTGGCAACAATGGTGCCAAGCCGCAAAATTAATATGACTATGATGGAGTGCAGGAAGGATTGCAATCAGTGGGCATGCAGTGTTTCTTGGGTACTAAAAAGCCAGGCAGGGATTTAGATCAGCTGATGAAAAATCCTTTAAATCTTCTAACTTGTTCCCAAGTCCCTCCCGCAGTAATCAGATACTGCAGCTGACACCTTATGTCCTCCCCTGAACAGCCCACCAAAGCAAGGAGGGATGTTTTCGTTTGGAAGCTGACTCTTATGCATTTATAGTCTCTAAAATGAACGTGAGGCCTCTTTATGCCTTTGCTAGACAAAACCCTAAAGGAATCGGGATTGAGAACGAGTGCCATTATGTCCTGGTGAAACGTATTCTTTTCTTAGAGGGGAAAATTAGTTAAAAGAATGGAAACTTCTGGCCCCTGATGGCTGCTGAATGCAGTTAGGGTTCATCGTTTGCCCTGCCTAGATGCACATCACTTCTGCCAGAACAAATGAGCATTTCCCTGATTAATCAGTAGCCCTCAGGGAACTGCCCTTTCTGCACATATATTATGATCATTAAGAAGCCTTACTATCCTGTGCTTGTTGCAGGATATGGAAAATGCAAAGTAAATTGTGCAAAATATACTATGTTTATTAGACACATTTCTCTGTATCTCTTTCAGTAATGGTGTAATTTGGCATCCTGAGATGACAAATGATGTATTTAAGGTCATTTTTCTGTGCTGCCTTATAAATGTTATTAACTCAAACATTTAAATGCAGGAAGATAGAAATGCTGTGGGGTTATTGTTGTCACCACTGACGGGGATGACACCCTGCCTGGGGTGTTTCTTGGTGCTCTGTTGTGGGGCTGGCAGTCCCAGCTGCTGATGCCTGCGGCAAAGGGGGGGTCCCAGCTCTCCAGGGTGGTGGGGAGCAGGGCAGGCCCAGCTGCACAGGGGTGCCTGAGGCTGGGCTCTGCTCACCCACTGGAGTCAGAGAAACCCAGCTGCACAGCTGGCGTTCCTCCCAACAGCATCCTAAAGCCCCCACTGACACACACTGATCCACTGGGTCGCCATAACCTGCCAAACCAGCACAGATTCGCTGGAGGGTTTGCTCTCCTGGCTCAGCCAACCCTTCTCACTCCCGACACCTCACACGGGAAGGACCAGCATCGCTTGGACCCAGCAGTGGCACAGGGACAGGAGAGAGGATAGAGTCCTTCACTATATTTGAAAGCACAGCTTTCACTCTGCAAGCAAATTACTGGTTAAATCACATTTGGCAGACTCCAGAGTAATTGCTGTGTGACTAGCGCTTGAGTTTAGGAGGCAGGCGTGATGGCATGTTCACCTGACAATTAGGCGGCTCATCCCATCCAAGCAAGCGTCTCACCATTGTATGGTACTGGACACCTAATTAAACAGCAAATTAAAATGAATAGGTCCCCCTTCCACTAGCATAACCACCTAATTCTGGTACTGCATAAGGCTTGTCCTGTTGCAAGATAAATTATTTGCTTTCAGGCAACAGGGCATATCTCCTTCCTGCCAGGCACTTGGCCGCTTCTGAAGAGGTGCCATCATGCCACAGAGGGCATGGACCATGTCCATGGATCTCCTTTCTTTCCTTTTCCCCCATCTTCAGGCTCTGGTTTCCATGGCAAGGATGCTCAGGCCTGCAGGGTGGGTCAGAACATCCGATGCAGAGGCTGTCCTCTGTGTCCTGGGCTGAGACAGATGGAGAGAGAGGGGGCACAGGGCTGGCTTGGTGGCAAAGCCTTCTGCTTTGCTCTGTCTAAAACACCAGATCCCACTGCCAACAGTTATTGCTCACGGAGACAGAGCTGACAGGCGGCTGCAGGGGAAAGCAGCCATTAAATGCTGCTTGTGTCCCCTCTGCAATCACCTGCCACTGTGAGCTCTGTGTGCTGCTTGGAGCCAAAACAGAAGGGAATGGGAAACTGCAGTTCCATTAATTCAAAGCAGGTCGCACAGAAGTTGGTTGGCTGCTGGTGGGAAGAGCCCTGGTCCTTCCAAGCTGACCTGAGACCTGTGCTTATCTGTCACCGTCTTTTGGCTTAGGAAATTGAACAGAACAAAAGCCACCAACTGGGAGAAACTTCCACCAATTTCAGCTTGTGGATGTCTCTCCACTAACGCTTTTCTCACATGAAAGAGAATTTGGCTGTCTGATATTGTCCCCTGCTGGGCCTATATTGGTATCTTTTTTTAAAGATGAAAATATATGATGCAGCGCTCTTGAAAAATTAGAAAAACAAATCAGCCTGGAGCTCAATATAATATATAATGTTTAAAGTGCTAGCTAAAGACTATGTGAAGGGGAAGAGAAATATGCATTTTTTATTACAAGATCTGAGTTTAGAAACTGGCTTCACTTCCCTGACCCCTGGTCTGGAGGGCACTGCTTTTCTGGCACTCTCACACATTATAAGGTCATCTGCACTCCCAGGAGAAACTCAGAATTCATAACTGGACTTTCAACAGATAAAAAAGAGAAGAAAGAGACTGATTTGCAGTTTCTTTACATAAAAACATATTCAGAGAAATTTCCAATGCACGTGCCTCTCCCTGTTGTCAGGGTCTTAAGTAGTTTGTTTATTAAGAAAAATGTTTATTTTAGTTAAGTATTTCGCCTCCCCTTAAAAAAGAAAATCTAGAAAATATATAAAGTTCAGTGTCAAAAGATCCATAGCAGTGCTATTATCTGTATTAATAAAACAAAGGGAATAATACAGATGTCCTTGAGAGTAACTGTTTCTTACAGAGATAAGACGGTGATTAATGGGAAATTTGTTCTTGCCAGAGGTGGCTATCAAGTATAAGTAAATAAATGATATGGTTCCATTCTTACACTCTACCTACCATAAATATTATTACTCTGGTAATAGGAAGCTGTAATACTGCTGGCTATTGGAAGGTTAAGATTCTGAAAACATCCTTGCCCCTAAGGTTATTCTGTTGATGATGTCATTTACTATGATGCCACAGGAAAAACAAATGGCATGGCAACCAATTCAATTTAGTTTTAAAATAATTTCAGAATATAATGTTATTTTCTGATGGTGCCACTGCACCTTGTCAAAATTAGCCAAAGATCTTAACCTCAAGAAATGGAACAGCCTTTATGAAGCTGGATTTTAAACCTGAGAAAGTGCTGGAATAAATAAATACGGGTGATGTCCCTTCTGATGCATTTTAAGAGATCTCCCTGTAGGCAGTGGTACATGTCCTACAGCAGTTCGCCTCCTTCCTGAGCACCTGGTGCAAAGCAGAACATTGCTGGGAGGCACCAACCTCCTGCGGTTCTCCTTAGCACTTGCCTGAAGTTACTTGCACAAGAGACAGAGGATTTCCAATGCTGCCTTAACTGGAGATAGAAAAATACCCTCCCCCTCAAAGACATTAAATCATCCCCATAGTTTATTTATGGATTTTGTATTTCACGGTCCAAATATATTAACTAAGTTATTCTGTCAAGAAATATAAATGATGATCATTTGTTAGCTGTGCCACTTGAATAACTGTACCAAAGTGTAATAAAGTTATTCAAGGGATTTATTAACCTGATGGAATAACTCATTAAATCCTTCAAATGCATTAATGAAGGAGGAAGTGAGGGCCCTTTTGGTATAATTGGAGATGGGAAATTGTGCAGCTGGGCCAACCTGATAAAAATGATCAGATATCCCAAATCACTTCTATTTAGCTAGTAATTTTGGGCATTTCTATCACTACTCTGGATTTCTACATTACTTTTCCAACCTAAGTAGCTCTGCCTTGGAACTCAATTACTTCTTTTGTTTTATTATGGCCTGAAGTTACATTTGTATGCTTATGAGTTGGGAGCCAAAGCACACATCAGTCAATGATGAGTTTCTTGCCCATGCAGTGGAGAAGGGATGTGAGCGAGAACCTGCCTTTTGAAGAGTTCTAGAATGGCCAACTGTTGGGGTTGAGAGGGGCCATTGCAAGCAATGACTCACTCAGGTACCCATCAGTGGTGCCAGCAGTGGGAGGTGAGGTGCAGACCCAGTCTGTGCCGCTGGCAGGGTGAGGTGTGTTCAGAAATACCATGCCCGGGGAGTTTCGGCTCTTTTCTTCCAGGAACTTCAGATTAAATCAGCCTCTTGTGTGACACGTGGCCGGTGGTTCTTGAAAGTAGAACTGTCCACTGCTGATTGAGTGCGTGGCTTGATCAGCACGACCACTCTGGTGCTGTTTTGATCACGTGCTTTATCAGGACACGCTCCTGACCATTGCTGTGTAAGACCTGGCTGAGGAACACAGGGGTCAAACAAGGCTGAAGTGAAATGTTCGCTGTGCCACACTAATTCATTTGCACAGACACAATCAGAACAAGCAACCTCTGCTCAGGAAACCAAACAAGCTGGATGGTAGAAAGAGGGTGCACAAAGTGAGGGAGGACAGGTCAGACTTGTCTGAGGATCAGCCCTGGGATCCCCTGCAGTATCTCCAGGCAGCTTCCAGTGAATTAGCAGTTCCTATCCCATTTCCTGTCTGCAGAGCGTCTGGTTTAAGCCAGAGCTGATTCCTTTTATGATGTTTTTAAAGGTTAGGAAAACCATTGCATGAGTACAAGCTGCACATTTCCAGCTGGCAGCATTAAAAGGCTTGCAAGTACTCAGGTAGTATTTACTGTTGGAGGTGCTACTATAACCCACTTCAGCAGGGCGTAGTCTACCATATGGCTACAGCTGTGCGGCACCTGGGCCGTAAAAAGAGGGGAGCTCAGGAACAATTATTTCCAACATTAGTTGTGGTGCTGCTGATTTATGGCGGGCTGGAATCCGCAGCGTGAAATGAGGGTTGTTACAGAACTGTTTTTTATGGTCAGGTGGCAATATGTGTGCTTCCGCTGAGTGATGACATTCACAGGACTAGGACATCTGAGAAACAGAAAACTCCGGTTTCAATTCCCTGTCAAGGAGTTTTTATTAGGAGATATGAAAACATGCAATTTGTGTCTTCCTGGTAGTTCCTGTGCCCTGGGAAAACTGAAGCTAGTCTTTGTAGGTTAAATCAATTAGGAGAAGGATGTAGGATGCTTTTTTTGTTTTAGGCATATATTTTTCATGGTTGCATTCCAGATAAAATGCTGTTCTGTCAAGGATTCTAATCACCTTTCAGCCATTTATGTAAAATGCGTGTCTCTGAAAGAGGTAATGAATGCGATATCCCTGAGGCTTGAAGACTGCTGGGATGTGAAGTGCAACTGTAACGAAGTGAGATTCTCAGGCATCAGGCCTCCTGCCACCACTGACTTGGCTGCCCCATCGTGCGTCTCTGCAATGCAGGAGACAAGGTACAGAATGTGCAAAGTCAAAATAAATTCACTGTACAGTGCTTTACAATAAGGTCACCTCTGATGTAAGGCTAGTATTTAATGGCCACCAGCTTCATTATAAATCTGTTTCCATGAGTGTCTGCTCTGCTTAAATTGTGAGTCTTGGGAGAGATGAAAAGATTGATTTAAAACAGACCTGTAAGGTGAGCAGGTGGGGAAGAGAAGGGAGCAAATATGTCATGTTGAATCATGACATTTCAGGTGATCTACACATCCCTGCCCGTCTTTTGGACCTCAGCCCCTGCTCTAAATAGCTCTTTAAGAACTTGGAATTGACAAGCCAGAGCAGGAGCCAAGACCTGCTGTAGGCTGGGCAGCATATCCCCTTCCCAGGCAAGCAGCTCCAAAGGAGAGACAATATGCTGCAGGGAACGTGTCCGCTCCTTTGCTGTGTCCAGCTGCTTATGGACCCAGGCTGATACTGTTCCTTGCTAGGGAATGCATCAGATGATGAGTTGAAGCTGCACTCTGCACTTGTTCTTACCCAAAAGATCAGGAGAAGAAGTATTAAGAGGTATCAATTTAAGTTTTCAGTCATCAATGTCATTCCCTGCCTGTGCTGGAGAACATACTGGTTTTGGCACGGAGAGGCTAGTTAAGAAGAAGTGTTTGCCACCTTTATTTCTATTTGTAGAAATGGAGTTGAGCAGTTAACCAGTGTGCATTGTTTAGAAAATGTATACCATATTATGTTTACCTAAAAGAGAACAACTGAAATACACACTTATTATTAGCATTTCTTAACTGTTGAATAAAATGTAACACACAGATAAGGGAATATAGGCACATTACAGGCACAATACATCCTGAACCTGCTGCTCTCATCTAAAAAATCCAACACTTAAATATATCGATACTATATTATTAGCCTGCTTCTCTGTTTGCTGTTCTAAAAGAGATGAAGTGAGCACGACCGAAATAATTTCCAAAAAATTAAATAGAAAATCTATGTAATTATTGAAGCAATACAAAAAAGGAAAATCACAATGGCTTCCAAATTAGAGTGCATCTGACAGCCCCCATTCCTTAGCTCTCAGAGTCTTGTAAGATTTTGTGTAACAGTCTGCTATTTTGAGAAACATTAGCTCCTGTCTCTCCCTTTTACAGTCTGCTAAATAGGCTCTATATCTTCTAACCTTGCAGATGACAAAATGCACTCCTTCACCATAGTCCACACAGTGCTAGATCATTTCAGCCTTTTTGAGTAAATGACACGCAACTCTATAACTGCATGATTAGGCCCATAGATTACCAGATTACAGCTATAAATCTTCACTGTAGCTACCACTCACTTGGCAGAAATAGTGAAGTTTCATCATTTGTTCTCATGTAGAAAACATGCTGTGAAATGCAACCTCAAAGGTCACTGGGATGGCATTTCCTTTTGTGGCCCTTAATAAACCTGCAGCTAATGCAGCAATTACCAAGCCCAATTACCTCTATGCTGGCTTCAGAGAATTTCTTTTCCAAAGTCTGGATAGTTAGACTCCACTCCCTTCAGTTAAAAAGTGAGGCAGATTCAGCTATTCGTACAATTGTTAATATATTTCTAAAACAGGCGCCTTGTGCTGTAAGGGCCTGTCTGAATAAGGAAGTTGTGCCAACAGAACTTGAATGGGGTATTTCAGTGGTACTAACAAGATGTGTGCAAAGAAGGTGCACGGGCACTCTTATTTCAGTGCTAGCTTTATTTAAAATAACCTGTTCCTATTCTACCTCAGCTAAATCCAAATAAACTGAAATGGAAAACATTGTCCAGCTTTTTATATACATATATTTCCCAGTAGTTTTGAATGTATGTACATATATAAAAATACAAGTTACTATATCTGATGCAGTTCCTTAGCTTGTGAGCTGTAGTCACATACTCAGCATTTATTTAAAAATAGAGTTTGGAGACATTGTACAAACTAATATATTTCCTTTCTTAGCTAACAAAGGAGTTTGAGAAGCTACATAGCTTTTGTTAGAACCGCATTTATATTATAGCTCCTAAGTCCCAACTTGTGAGTTGCACCATTTAGAAAAGCTAAAAAAGGAACTGGTATGATCTACTTATTTGGCAACAGTCCAGCACTCATACATGCTCTTCAAATCACATCTTTGACTGAAATGAAGCCAATGGGATAATTCTTTACAAAGGAGAAGAGCTAAACTGTAATATGTTAGAAGCGGCTCTATCATTAGTACAAGTTCCAGATCTTTGTTCAGTTACAAAGGAAAATAGCTACATTTTGAGAGCAAGTATATGGGTGTTATTCTCCCTTCTCCCTGCTCTCCATTTTGCTTTCCTTGGAGGGAGTAAGTGCTAGGGCTGCTTTCAAGAGTTTGAACTATAGGTACCCGACATGCACCTGCCAGGAGCTCAGCAGAGCAGAATGGCATTTAACAGCAGTCCCTGTTTGCCCTGCGCCTCCAAAGTTTTGCTTCCATAACAGTAGGATTTTGTCTGGTTTGTTTTATCTGTGACAGGTCACTTTCCTATTTATTTTACTTATACTCTACTGGCATTTAAAATCATGCCTACGGACTTTAGATGTATTTCAGCTCTCACCAAAATTACTCTAGGTAATGCTTCCTTTCCTGAAGTAGCCAAAAAGAAATCACTGATCTGTGGATTGCCCAAAATTCCATCTTGTTTCTGTTTGTACACTCATGTGCAGCTATTACCAGCAATAACTGTGACCTTGGGTCTTATTTAGCATTGTCTTTAGGTTTCCAATTGTTGGAAGAGACACAGCCATATCCTTTTTGTACAGGTATCTCCTTATAATGCCACCCACATCCAAAATATCCTAAATGTAGTGACCCTTCAGGCATGCTACAAAAATATTTGTTTGGGAAGAGCGCTGGAAAGTACTGAGCATTGGTTAGTCAGTGCAGCAGGACAAGAGGTGGTATTTGTGAAGATGTCTGGCTGTGTTACTGGTTGAAAGCTTTTCTCATTGCCACTGAGATGTTAGCTGTATTTCTGGCTCTGTGTTAGGGTCTGTGTGGCTTTGGATCAGCATCTGCTTTCTCATTTAAAATGATGTAAGTAAAATCACATAAACATAAAGAAAAATTTAAGAGGTGCTAATAAAATTACTAGATTAATAAAATGTATAAACCTGAGAGGAAATGCGTTATTCAAAGGCAACTGCTTGTGCATAAGAAGAACTGCCAGCTTTAAGAAGGGAGGTGATGGATTATATGTGAGAGGAAACTTCTTGATGAGATGAGTGAAAACTGCTTTGGTAGATTAAGCTCCATCAATAAAAATGTTCCAAGAAGCGATAAGACCTATAATCTGTCATAGGGTTGGAATAATACTCTTGCCGGCCTATGATTCAGCCCTAATTCTAATGATCGTCTGATACGTTCCACAATCTTGCAATTAATCTGTCATTGTCACAACTATCAGGAATATAATATACTCCTAAAATAAGCAAATTAAACTTCTAAGACAAACTAATCTTCTTACAAGAGGTAATTTCAGGAATATAATTCATGCACATAGCATATATTACTACTGGTGATCAGTACTGCTACTATGCATCATCTAAATGTAGTAACAAATAATTTCTGGTCCACCTCTGGCTTTCCATCCATTTCAACATTAGTATGGAACGATACACATAACCTGTGCAAAGTTTTCACATTCCTGCTTCACAATACATAAAACTATTCAATTATTTGTGTTTCATACATTGCAAATGCTACCAGTCTTGCCAAAAGAAGTGGAAATGGAAAAAGCCATTTTTTGTACATGGGATTAAAGAGTGTTGTACATTGGTGCCCTCTACACACACTCTAAAGAACTGCATTACTTTAGTTTGTCTGGTTTAAAATAAACTTGAAACTGGGACGTGATAAAATTAAATAATTAAACAGTACTTCAGGAGCTTAATGAAATGAATGAACCATTGCAATGACGAAGAGTTATAGTTCATTAGATTTTAAAATAGCAGAAAATGCTATTTGACCTGAGTAGGTGTCATTGATTCAGCATTATCACCAACAATTTAAAACTTTTTCTGCAAAATGTTCTTTTTTCCCTAAAAAGAAGTGTCCTCCTTTCTAATAGTATCTTATACCTGTTAATTAAAGTTATTTTATTTAGAAATCTACAAAATCAGGAATCTAGGGTTTTTTTAAAAAAAAAGGTAAGCTGTATTTTTTAAGATTTGGGCCTGCCCAGGGAGCAAGAACACAGCGCAGAGGTTCTGCCTTGGCTGGGAAACCCTTCAGAGGAGAAACTGCCATTTACCTTGTGGCTGTAGGACAGCAGTGAAGTGAAGAGGATGTGAGAGGATGAGGGCGAGACTGTAACTGTTTGGGAGGGCAAAAGATTATGAAGTAGAAATAAAAAGTGACTTACAGTAGAAGCAACGTGCGCAGACTTGACTTTAGATTGCCTTCAGTCAGCAGCGGCTGTGACTTACTGGTGAGAACTCAGGGGATGAGGAGCTCGCACTAACGAACACCCTGTGTCAGATAATAAAACAAAAAATGCATGGTTTTAACAAGACTGATGGGAGATGAATCAAATTTCCAGTCAAGCCATGTTAAAAAAAGGACTCCAACTATCCATTTTACCAGCAAGTCCCCTCTACGCTCCATATGCTTCGTGCTATAGAACAGACCCAACTGTGTTGTTGAGGCTTCTCATCATCTTGTATGACAGCGGGATTACAGTACACATAATGGTAAGATGTGCTCACTCCTGTATTCTGACACCTTTTAAAGTGATGTTTGTTGTTGGAAAGCCGTGCAGAGGCATAAGTGTTATACGAGGAGCCTAAATGGAGCCCCACTGCTTCTTTGTGTGCTCTCCAGCTAACGGCACTGCTGACAGACAGCACTATTAAGTAGTCATTAGCACCGTGTCTGAAAGCTTGGCTTCTGCTGATAATAACAGGCTATTCAATATTTTGAGCCTTTGTAAGAGGGCGCCTAAATGAGAATAATGAGGTCATTCTATGACATGCCTGAGGATATGAAACCATGGGTAACTTTTTAGCCCGTTTGATATGTGAACGCATTACATTCGAGTGTGACAGATTATTTCTAGCCTTCAAAAAAAAAAGCTTCTTCCATTAAATCACACCATACAACATCAGCGCCAAGTGGTAATCAAAATGCTGGTGTCACTGTATAAAGCACAACCTTCAAAATAATTCTGTGAAACACAATTGAAAAAAAACCATATATATGGACACGTGAAGTAGAGCAAGGAATTGAGATACTGTCAGAAAACCAGCAAATTTTAACAGTTAGCAAAGTTTAAAAGGATTTTATGATAAAATGATCGCTTCCAATTCTGCATAATGTTTTTTTTTTGCCGACTGAGATGCATGGACTATTTTGGCTTTGAAAAGATGAACAAACTGAAATTTTTAATTTTAGACCTGCTTCTTGCTTAGAGCAGTTGCTGTTTCTCTTAAAACTGGCTCGCTTTCCCTTGCAAATGGGGCCCACGTTTTACAGAAGGTTTTGTACTACGGGGCTATTTCAAGATTCTTCGCGCAGTCGAGCAGCCGGGGTTTTGCGTGGGGCCATGTTGTGTATCCCCGTCCCACTGCAGTGCCGCAGCACGTCGTTCTGTTTCCAGCTGTATCGGCCACCAGTGAATGCTACAACCTCTATAAGGTTTGTTCAGTTCAGTTTGTTGCTCAGCTTTGCAGTTTAAGACTCTCACACTTCACAATTCCACTAGGAGAAGTCTCCCTTCTTCCTGGTTGTCCTCCAAGGTTGCTTCCCATGTTGCTGCCCACAGAGGTGGGGCTCAGGGAATCTTCCCGTGTGTGCAAGAGTGTCACACAACTTCCAGGCTGTGCTAGCCCTTAGCTCTTTTTCTTCTTTTTGGGAAAGCTCAGTGACCTTTGCTAGACCAGTTGTTTGCCTGTGTGTCTACTTTAGCTTCATCTTAATTATATTTTAGTTTTGCATTGTTTTTAGTGGTGTCATAGGTGTGTAATTAAGGGACATCTGCATAATACAACTTACTTCTTTGTACCGAGCTTCAGCTTCTGTACGTTTGTTTGATGTTATAGCCTCAATGCACAAGCACAGCTGCTGGGAACTCAGTGCCGAGCTTTGTGAGCTCCCTCCTGCCCTGGGCGCCCACAGCAGGGGCAGCTGGTTGAGTACCGGGGAGTATGAGATGCGCACGAGACATTGTGCTGGGGAGGACCTTTCCCTTAACTGGCTCCTTCACACACCTGGAGCCTGGAAAGAAAGAGGGGAACACGACAGCCTCCTTTCCTTGGGAACCACTGGAAAAATTATTGCTCGTGAAATCTTAAAGGAAAAGAGAGTGGTTGGTGGGAGCAAGGGCAGGGAAAAGCACCTTGCTCCCAAAGAGCTCCACTTACTGTCAGGCAGTTGCTCTTTGTACCCATAGAGGAGTTGCCCTAGAAGGAAACAGACTTGGAAGTTGGCTTCTGTTCCAGTTTCTCTCCTTTTAATTTCCATTTTCTCGGTGTTACTGTTTTTTACAAGGGATTAACTCAGCAGTTCCATTTAGACTAGAAGGAAAGGTCTTATTCATATTATTGAGGGGCTTTACAGGCTGTGTTAAACTTTTTGACTTCATCCAACCCTCAAACTTATTAAAGGGTTTTTTTCATTAAAAAAGATTAATGAGTGATTGCCCTTTTTAGTGGATACTTTTGAGATTAAGCCTCTCCAATGTTATAATTGGAGTAATATATACATGCCCTACCTGAAAGGCAATTACAAACACAGAGAATAGCATGAAGTATTTGTTTTATAATCCTAATGTTTCATCAGATGATTGCTGGTTATGAATGATCTATCAGTTCAAATATAACAGTTAATTCTGATTACCTCTATTCTTGAATCACTAACAATCCACCCTGAATTTGAACAAAACACTGTCATGGAAGAATGGGACGTAGGAAAAGGGACTGCTTTGTGATGTCTTTTTGGTACATAAAAAAAAGCCTTTAAAAATAGACCACAGATTTTAAGTACAGTGGTTATTCATTAGCAGAAAGGCTAGAAAATTAAAAATGGTTTCTCAGTGTTCTCCCAAACAAGGGGCATCCACACTGGCTGGGGCAGTAAAACCCTTTGCATCAGCCTCGCTCAGCCCCTCCTGACTTCCAAGGTGGGCAAAACCAGGCTCTGAGACCCGTACTGGAAGTGTTTTAATGCATCTTCATCATAGTCATGATTTATACCTTGGGCAGTCTTATTTTCAAAGCTGGAAAAGTAATTCTGCTCTTCATTAAATTAATTGCATAAACCATGATCTTTAGATATAATGTGTATTCATTAAAGACTAAAATCTATGAAGTTCTATTAAAAGCTAACAGATAATACGGGCAGTGTAATTGCAGGAGGCAAGTCTGACTTTCCAACATTAAGAGGTGGCTTACGCTTTGTATTTTAGACATATTTCTTCATTATGCACTGGGTTAATCTGCTGGTGTCTTTGGCCAGAATGAAAGATGGCTCATTGGGAGAGATTTCCTTCTACTTTAACTCTGTGCCTTTACTTACTGAACCTTTAGATTTCTACAACATGTCCTGTTGTATTTACTGTGTGCTTTTAGAGCCCAAGCTGTCAAAATTCAGTAATACTAGAACTTTAGGTTTTCATAATTTAAGTCTCAACTTTAGGTCAAAAATGCTTCATGTTTACAGAGCAAATTCCAATAAGTATACTGAAAGACTCTGATCCTAAAAGCCAAATAAAAGATGACAGATTGTATTGGTTTTCATCTCACAATCTTTGGGTCAAATGCAGCATTTTTTAAACAATCTGAGTTTGCAATACTGAGAATACTGAGAAAGTGCTTATGTTATCAGAACCTGACCAGTAGAATCTGAAAAACTATGTTTAAACTCTTTCATTTAAAGTTTTTATTTGGCAGAACAAAATAACTGTTTCCCTCAAATACAAAAATGCTATTGAGAAGAAAATCAAGCTGGTTTGGAATCTGCAAACTTAGGAATTCTCCTCTGGATTCCACCGTATCTGAATCATCTTGTTAAATGGCTACATAATCTGGATTACAACGTTTCTGAAGTGATACAATAGGCAAGAGTTCTCATGAAAAAAATCCCAAAGCCAACTTGCTACCATGTTATGACACTGCTGTCCGTAAGAGGTAATTATGAAGAGGAAGATAATCTGGCAATCATAAATTCTAAGCTATGACTTTTTCCTATTGATTCTAATATAACATATATTTGCCTTTCTAAAAGAAGGAATTTTTTTCAAAGGAATTAAGTGTTTGATAATAATTGTGGTTTTTTTCTTCTCTCTAGTGTTCATAATGGCTTCTGGGCTTTTGGTTTACCCTTTTGGTTTCAACTCTGCTACTGTGAAGAGATTCTGTAAGAATTCAGACATCTACTATGCAGGAGACTGCCAGATTGGCTGGGGGTACATGCTGGCAATTGTTGGGGTCATGTTGTCTGTCTTTTTACCATTCTTTGCAAAATATGCACCAAAAGAGCACATATCTCCAACTCCAATACCTACTATTTTATAGTATTTTATTACTGTTTAAGAACAGAACATTCCTGTCTACGGGCAATGGGCAGAAATTATTATAGCACTTCCATTTAGCTGTATTGCTAAAGAGCAAAGAGGAGATGGGGAAGAGAAGGTCAGATTCACAAAGACCAAAAGTGCATTGATAGTCTTCCGTACGTACAAGCAGCGAACACTCTGGAACTGAAATAAGATGAAGCAGCAGCCTTTATACTGCTCTAAACATATAGTGGCATAATGCCTTAGACAAAAAAA